>JAGVSP010001288.1:0-87844 GCA_022494985.1 Micrasema minimum | reverse complement strand
AAAAATTAAATTCTTTAATAAAAAATATTCAAATTATTATTATTATTATGGATAATTTATGTAGCTGCCGTTTTTCGAATAAAATATACCTCAAGGGCGCTTGTTCCACCATAAGTTCCTCTGTTCCTCGAACTCCATATATGAGTCAACCTTAAATTCAAGCAAATTTAAAATAATGTAATGTGAAATCCTCCTTTATGGATGACATGTACTCTGCCTTGTTATATAATATACTCCGATTCTAAATTATATAGTATACTTGACAATGAAATTTTAATGCTAAAGTTGTAGAAATGGTGCCATTTTTTGAATAAATGACTGACTACGTAATACTTGTGTACATCTGAGAATATATGTTTTTTTTAAAAGAAAAAATGTTTTAATATGTAAAAAAATCAACCCAAAAATACCAATTAGAAGCCTTAAGCGCACTTTATACTGAACAGTAAACTGCAGTTTCTTGAGGTATACTGTGAGGTGTGTATTTTGCCTTTACACGGCACTGTTTAATGTCTGTAGGCATGCGCAGAATGCGACAGTTGGATGTTTCAATGTTGCTATAATAATTTCTGTCGTTGCCTGTCTTATCGATTTTTTGCAGATCTATCGAATTTGTGGAGATTTAACAAATCTTCTGAAAATGTACTATTATTTTATGCATTTATAAGCCCAGGTAAATTCAATATATGAATAACTTTAGGAACTTCTACCGATTTTGCAATTTGGCAACGCTACCCATTTATCAATATTCAATATTTTGAATTTCGATTTAGGATTTCTGTTCATATTGTTATATTACATAATAATCATAATATGATGACGACGTGATGAGCGCGCAGAAACTGCGTGAAAAAATGTATGGAATTAACGTACAGTGTGAATTTGACACTTGCGTACAGTTTTTCATCCAGTTTTCGCTTTATACGGGACAGTATGCAAATTGAACAAGAAACTGTTCAGTTTACTGACCTGTATAGAGTGTGCTTTACCTTGTGACAATATCCAAAAACTCTTGAAATTCAAAGATGTTTTTCTACCTGACTGCGGTGCAGAAATGACGGAGAGGCGGCCTCTGTGACTTCATCATTCAAAGATGCTGGATTCACAACACAAATTATCCGGGTTGGGTTCCCGGTGATATCACTAAAAATAAAATTCTCCACAAGCATGGGTATTTTGTGATGTTTTCATTTACTCCAATATTGAGCCTCCTCGTGTAATGCCCTGTACATCATGATTTTAAATGAATTTTAGCACAGATCTTAAGGGCTAGTTAAATAAAAAAAGGTTGAGTGGATTTGCAACTAAATGAAAAGTTTTATTCACTCGAGAGACCAAGTTCACAAAACGTCATGATTTTGTTTATTTTACAGGAGACGACTTCAAGGAGTCAAAATTTATAATATTGCTGGGTTTAATAAAAATTTCACACAGTTTACACATATTTGGAAACCAGTAAAATACTGGTTTTTCCAGTGTTAATTTTTTTAAGGCTAAATTCCCAAGAAAATTCCTCAAAGTAGAGTCTTGTAAAATCAGCGAATTCGAAATAGGCCTATTGAAAGATGGACTATGAAAAGTACAGTTAAACCGATAGGTTATATTTAGTATTTAGAGTACATGATATTGATTTTTTTTTTTAAATTTGCGTAGGTACTACATTATTAAAACTTTGGGGAAAATAATTTCCTCGCATATGGCATCATTCAATATGTCGTCGTTTAGATTAAGATGACTGACGTGTCTATTTACCTGTCTAATTTTTCATTGATCTTTAAATATAGGCCCAAAAGAAAGTTTAAAACTTTATCAGAATTTTTGAGTCAGTATTTCCAAAATGGAATATTTTAAAAGCGGCTTAAAAAGCGTCCTCGGCGCCACGGAACCCGGTGCCTTACCGACGGGTGCCGAAACTGTGAGTTGTCAGAATGAATATAAAATATAAAATAAAACATTGTTTTTATCGAAATTATTCAATATATCATGAATTGCGTTTAATATAAACACAAGAATGTTACGCCGAACCCATTTGTTTCAGGTTGAAAGGCTAATCGACCGCGTAAATAATTCCACACTGTTAGATGACAGAAGAGATGCTTGCAGAGCCCTAAAAGCTCTCTCCAGGAAATACCGGGTGGAAGTTGGGGCCCAAGGTTTAGATACGCTTAGACAGGCATATTATTTACTTTTTACAATTTTCTATACCAATGAAATTTCACAGTTTTATTCAAATTAGAAAACATGTCATCTTGTCATCTAATATTATTGCCTTTTTATAGGTATTGGAATTGGATAGAGCAGATTGTGAAATTGTTAGTTATGCTCTGGATAGTTTGTGCAATATAACATCTCAAGATCAATTTGAGGAAGAAAAAGAAAATCCTTCTATCCCTTCGAATATCGGAGAACAATTCACAGAAATGTTTCTGAAGAACCCGCAAAACGTAAAACTCATTCTAGAACTATTGGAAGAGTACGACTTCCGCGTGAGACTTCCCACCGTGAGACTACTCTGTTCCCTCCTGGAGAACAAGCCCAAGGATATTCAGGAGATTATTCTCGTGAGCCCCATGGGAGTGTCCAAGCTCATGGACTTGTTGAGCGATAGCAGAGAAGTTATCCGTAATGACGCGTTATTGTTGCTGATTCAACTAACCAAAGGAAATGCAAATATTCAAAAGATTGTCGCGTTCGAGAATGCCTTTGACAGGCTTTTTGACGTAATAGCGGCTGAGGGATTCTCAGAAGGAGGTATCGTCGTAGAAGATTGTTTACTTTTAATGCTCAATCTTTTGAAGAACAACGCTAGTAATCAGAACTTCTTTAAAGAAGGAAGCTATATTCAGCGGATGTTGCCGATGTTCACCTCTCCCGACACGGCGGATGAGCTGGGCTGGTCTCCGCAGAAGGCCTCCAACGTGCACTGCATGCTGCAGCTGGTGAGGACGCTGGTGTCGCCCCTGAACTCGGCCCTCATTGTGTCGTCCTCCCAGGAGATCATGCGCAGCGTGCGGCTGCTGGAGATGCTGTGCAGCACGCTGATGGTGAGCGGCGTGCCGGCTGACATCCTCACCGAGACTATCAGCGCCGTGGGGGAGGTCACGAGGGAACGCCACTAACCAGGACTACTTGAGTAACGTCATGGCTCCATCAAACCCCCCGCGCCCAGCCATTGTAGTATTATTAATGTCTATGGTTAACGAAAAGCAGCCATTTTCTCTTAGGTATTTATTTGAAATTTTAATGAAAAAAAAAAACTTTATTACTACTATTTTATTGATTATTCAAAGTGGTCTTTTTGAGTTCATTTTAATGGAGACTCAGTTGAAAGCTACATATTATATCATGAAGATTGCTATCTAACAGTTATTTATTCATTATTGATTCAATGCTTCTAGCATATATTTTGGATAATTTAAGCTATGCAGTATGTTGTAATAACTAGAATATCTCCTTTCTAGATGTTCCGTAGTATATTGTTTTCAATGCTTCTTATATAAAAATGAAGCGGGCCAATCTCAGCTGGTGCAGACGCTCCTTCCCGCCACAGCGGAGGCGGCGGCGCTGAGCTCGGGGCAGTTGCTGTGCGGGGGCCTGTTCAGCTCCGACTGCCTGTCCAACTGGTTTTCTGCGGTGGCGCTGGCCCACGCGCTTCTCGACAGCCCACAGCACAAGGAGAGGCTGCTGAGGGTCCTCCTGGCCACCACCGCGGGCTCTGCCCCTGTATCGCTTCTGCACCAGTGTACTGTTCTGCTACACCAAGGAACTAAGCTACATTCTAAGGTATTGACACTTTTCAAAAGAGGTCTAGAAAAAATTCATTGAAATAATTTACATTCTAATTCCATTCAATTAACTTCACCATCTTGGCGGCCTCCGTAGCGTAATGGCTAAGACGCTGGACTCACGATACGGAGGTTCCGGGTTCGATTCCCGGTGAGAACAAAAAAATAAAAAGTTATTTTTCTCAAGCCTGGGTGTTTGTAACGTTGTTCCCCTCTGTAATTGGGCCTCCTGACCTGTTGAGGTGGTTAAATAAAATAAAAAAAGTATCTTATAAAATAATCCAATTTCACATGAAAATGACATTTTCTGCATATTCTGTTGTATCAGGTCTTTTGTTTATACAGAGTTAATTTTTAGTAGGTTCACAAAAAAAAACCCGGAATTCAGTATCGACATTATCGTTAATGGACCCCTTTTCAATAAAAAAAAACATATACTTTTTATTTTTACCATTTATTATTTTTATTCCTAATAATTTTTACAAATTGCGCACACCCTACTCACAGCTGTCATTTGGGTTCATGCGCGGCGCATAAGGGTAAGTGCGACGGGGGACATTTGGGTGCACTTTTCTTTTTTATATTTGAGAAAGTACATGTTTTTTTTATTGAAATGGGTTCTATTAACGATACTGAATTCAGGGTTTTTTTTTGTCAACTGACTAAAAATTTACCCTGTATATGTAATCTGGGCTTGTACTGGAAGAAGGCCACGTATTGTATTTGCTCCCACTATATGTTTATAAAAATAAAAAAAATGTTTTTTTTTCTCAGGTGGCATTATTGATGCTTCTCTCCATGTGGGTAAGCCACAGTCCTCCAGCCGTGGCGACGTTCCTCAGCGTCCCGTCCAGCGTGTCGTACCTAGTGGCACAGATATGTTCCAACGAACACGATGACAACGAGTACCTGCTCCAGGGGATGTGCGCCTTCCTATTGTCTCTCTGTGTCCACTTCAACGACGACTCTGTAGAAAGCTATACCAAGGATGCCCTCAAACAGCTACTAGTCAAGAGAATCGGACTGGAAACCTTTACAGCTAAATTAGGCGAAGTGTCCAAGCATGAGATGTATAGTCGTGCAGCAAAGCAGCCACAAATCAGAGCTAAGAGTATGGGGGAACTTTTGCTTGATTATGAATTTTGTAAATTGTTCAAAGTAATGGAAGGTCAGTTTATTTCATTATTAATCCTCTAAATCAGGTAGATACATAAAATATGCTAAACGTTTAGGAATTATTTCATTTAATAAATTTAACAAAAAAATATATGGAATTACATTTTAACTTAATTTATAAATGGATTGTCTGGTTGTATTAATAATATTTTTGCTAAGTTTACTTCACTATTTTTCGTTTATCAATTTTGGATTATTAAAATTTTTACAAAGTCTTTACTCTTTATTTGACTAATTGACGGCAATTAATTTTTACCAAATATTGTATTATTTTTGACGTGATAACGTCTAATAAATCGATGAACGCCGGCTGCACACACGAAAAAGCATGACTCATTGTCACGTTCCGCCTGAGCCGAGTGTGCAAGCGAGAGCGCGGAACAAGCGATAGAGGGGCACGATCGGCCTAAGCGTTCGGTTTGTGACGCATCTATCTCTCTTCCACTCCATCGGCCGATGCGTCCGAGTAGAAGGGAGACAGCAGCAGCACACAAGAAGAAAAGAAAAAGTTAATTGTAATTTACAATTAACTCCTGCTTTGTATTCTGCCGCGCTTAAGATAAACGCATTAACTAGGGTTTGACGCTTTTCGAGAAAAAAGCGTTTAAAGTTTTTATTTTTATTTTGCTTGTATCTCAGGAATTAGATAAGATACCAACATGAAAGTTGTACCAAAACAAAGAAAAAAGAGTTAAAAATACTAAAAAATACCAACATATATAAAAATAAAATACAGTGTACATATAATTTTTAAAAAAGTACTCATCGCTAGCAGCCTGTAATACTTTTAGCCCATAAATACTTGTCATAAACGCACCAACTACCTTACTTTGATGCATTTATGATTAGTAAATAAATTTAATCCATTTTATATAATGAGCTTATACCTCAATTCTTTAACAATACATATGATAAGTGCATCAACTACATCACATAATGCATTTATGGTAAGGATTATTATTAAGCATTATCTCAAATTGATGCTACTAATTTAAGCACGCCGCCAATAATAACCATAGAGATTGCTAGCAATAAACGCACTAACTCGTGAAACATAGTGCATTTATGACTAAGAAGCTATTGAATGCTAGAAAACAAGTCTGTCCTAACTACAGCTAGTGCGTTCTTGATAAGTAAAACTGCACTCGAAGTGTTAGTTAATGCGTTTATGAATATAGAAAAACCAAGAAAATGAATAAATCATGAAATGTCACTTTGAGAAAGTTGTAGATCTCGTTTTCCTGATACCAGATAATGTAATAACTCAATTTCGACAAAAACCCTAGTTAATGCGTTTATCGTAAGCGCGGCAGTATTATACAAAATAATGATAATTCAGTAATAATAATTCAATTCAATTCATAAAAGTATGCTATTTTTCATCAATGTTTTCTTATGATGTTATCACGTAAAATTATTGTCCGTAAACCGACTTTACAGACAGCCAAAAGTTTTTTATTGAGAATATTATGCTTTATTTTGATTTTGATGGAGAATATGATTGCTTTATTTCGAAAGTAAATGAACTTTCTTTGTTGTATTATTTTAGAAGCAACATTGTTTGTTCGTAGGCATAATAATTAGCACCCTGTCTACCGTCCAGCCAATATCTGTATCCCCGGACTCTGTTCCTGACTCACGCCTCGGGGCAGAGGATGCACCCCTGCTGCAGCAGTACAAGACTCTCATCAGGCAGCAGGACACCAAGCTGCAGGAGCTTACCAACCAAATACAAGTTATTGCCAAGAAAAATTCTGACCTGGAAGTAAGAAATATTTATTGAGTTGAGCATTTATTTTATAGAAATTGGAAACACGTGGTAGTCACTGTGTCTGGACTGTACATTAAAGCCAAATCAACAGTTTCTCTCCACCCCCCACACTTGGAGATCTTACTTTTGGGAGTAGACTTGTGTATATATGGGAGTAGTTTGGGTATATCATAACGCTAATGTATGTTAATGCTTGTCCATAAGTATGTTGCTGCATCACCCAATAGTTTAATGAAATAAATTTCAAGTTGCCAACATATAAGTACATAAACAATTGATTTATTTCTCTAATTATGGTTTTCCGTTATTAGTAATAATATTTATGCTAACTTTATTGATAATATTTTTCACAGGCAACATTGAATGAAAGCATAGCGTCTAATACACAATTGAAAGATGAGAATACTCTTTTAAGAGCACAAATGAACACCTCGTACCCCATAAATAATTTTGAAAAGACAACGCACAATGTTTATGATATTCAGAATATAGGAGAATCTCATTCTTTAGTAGCTAAAGAAATAGAAATCGATTCAATAATACAAAAATATGAAGAAAAAATAAACGTGCTAAAAGAGAAGAATGCCGATTTAGAAATGAAGTTAAATGAATCCGATTCAGCGAAGGCGGAATTAAATTCTGAACTGGAAAGATTAAAAAGTGATCAAGATGACCTATTAGAGTTACTAGCTGATCAGGTAATTGGTTTTTTTTTCCTTCAAAATTATTTAGGTGTATAGCCATAATTCGCACTGAAATCAATTAGGAAAATCAATCAGTACTACGGATGTGGAGTCGCATCAGAAGCATTTTGAGCTTCGAGAAGTCAGAATAAGTCCTTTATCGATTTCCTTTAAAAAAAATTATGGACTATATTTACCAAGTCAATGTTGAAAATGTTTAAAAAAAAAAATGGAATTGGAATTTTTTGTCAGACTCTAATATTATATCCATTAGTTTTAGGTCATAATTTTGAATGACTAAGTTTTAGTTTCATAAACTTTAGTGTTATCAATATTTATAAAGAATTTTATTTTTCGATTCAAATGCAACCATAGAAATTTTATATTTTTTCGTTAGATTTAAGCTTGAAATTCCTTCCAAAATTATGTAAAATGGAGTTACTGCAGTTGGATTTGGAGCTCTTATGAAGCAGGGGTCTCTAAGACCTGGGCACCGATCATCAAAATATCTACATGCATGTATTGTAATTGTGATGGGTATATGACGGTAATTGTTAAAATCTCCATGAAAATCGACCGAGTACCATCACAACTGTGATACGTATAGATGCAGATATTATATATATATTTTTCATTTTGTTTTTGATGATCTGGGCCAAAAGGATATGACTGGGATTCGTCACAATATGAATCTATATAGATCACAAAGATGTCAGGAGCTTTCTTAGCCTCCACCATATAAGTTGGTTTATATAAAAATAATAATTTTGATTAATTTATTTCAGGATTCAAAATTGAATATTTACAAACTGAAGCTATGTTCACTAGGAGAAAAACCTGAAGATGACACGAGTCCAGAAGAAACGTAAAGAAAATAATTCATACTTATATTTATTAATTTATTACATAATAATGTGATTATATAAATCAGTTTCGTACTCGTGTATTTAAATTCAATGATTATTATTCTAATAGTAGAAATACTTTCTCTTTACTGAGTAAAAAATTTAAATACTTCAAAAAGTTTGTGAAATAACTCAGTATGTGTGTATTTTCACTTTAATTATTTATTATCACATCGGAGAATAAATAGGTTAACATTTTAGAATGTGTGAAAATTTTACTAAAATATGCGCTTAATGAATGTAATGTTAAAATATAAATATATAAAATAAATCAAAAATCTTTTTTTTTATCTCACCTACATACATATTGCTAACAAAATAATAGATCCATATTGTGGCACAACGCAAAAATACTTTTTTAAAATTGAATTTAAAATAAGAAACTTATAACATATTATTATAGGTAGTATATGGTTTTAAGACGCTCAGAAGTTTGATTTTTGAGAGTAACATTTATAATCTTTCAAGAAAAGGTATTAGGAAAAACGATATTAGCGACTGTGCCTGGATGTAGAAGTCGAGGAAGGCGGAAAAAGACATGGCATGATCAAGTAAAACAAGTGCTTGAAAGTGGGCATGTAAGAAGTCGGAATAATCGACGTGCGTGCATGAGAAGATGAATGAATGTGGAGGAAGCAAGAGAAGTATGCCAGGAAAGAGTGGTGTGGCGTTCTATCCTCTCTGCCTACCCTTTCGGGGAAATGGCGTGATGGTTAGTTAGTTTAGTTTTAAAATGACTTCACTGTAAATTTAGCATTTAGACACATTTAGCATTTCGTCAGCTACACAAGAATAACTCCAGAAACGTCATAAATATTTTTTCAATTCTATCTGTTAGTTTTCGATCAGAAAATTTATGCGGTAAGTATTAATTCCAATTTTTTTAAAGTAATCTAAATCACAGATCGGGCGAATCATGTTACATCGCATTCTTAACATAACTGTGGCGTTTTTTGTTTTTCCTATAAAATGGCCCATTTTGGAGTTACACCATTTTTTGTGTAGCATACGATATACGAAATTTTTCATGTCACAAATCCACAAAAAAAAAAAAAAAAATGTATGCAGTTGAATTGTTTTATATAATATATTATTTCAGTACATATTTTAAATAAATCACAAATGAATACAATTGCTCTCAGACTACAAAACAACAACTTAAACAAATTACAACATTATAAATACACTAAAATTTAATCATAATCAGTGACTACAATCTTATGATCTATAAATTAATAATTATTAATTTAGACAGAGAAAAGTACACATTATAAGATACCAACTTCACTTTTTCACTGCATCAGTTGGCAAGATCTTGTAATGGAACCATGTCATTTTTTTAGCTAAATAATAATTTGATTTGTTACACATTTCTTTCTCAAATCATTTCTATTACATATTATTATTGTGACCAAATTTATTGTAAAACTATTTTGAACACACCAGATTATCATTTTAAATGGGGAATACATTCCACATTATTATGAGTTGATTTTCTTTTTAAAAATTGTCTTTTAAATAAAAATATAGGTGAATTTCCTTGTATCAAATGAATTCCACATACCTGCGGTGCGATTCTCTTAAGGTTTTAGACACTTCTGCGCATACTAATTCAGTACAAAATCGTATGCGCAGTAGTTGAAAAACATGAACAGAATCGAAGCGCTGTCGGTGCATAGTACAGAGTAGTATGTATCTACATACGAAGGAATGTCAGAAATTCAAAGAAAATAGCATTGTTATGCATTAGTAAATAAATGTTCATTTTTTCACCGTACAAAAAGTATATCCAGCATAATATTTACAAATAATTCAATAAACTAAAATATTTTAATTTGTGAAAAAACAAGTGTTATCTCGATTATTTTAATGAGAAGTATATTGAAAAACATATTATGATTATAATAACGAGGATAAATGCGATGAGAGCGAACTTCTGTTGCATCGTTCTCATTATCATGCTGTTCATTATTCTGGAGGATCTACTAAGCTGCTCGTCTGTCTCTCTTAGCTAGAAAAGATGAAATCACAATAATTACAACAATACTACTTGATTATTAGTACATACAGTAAAAATGTGGATAGTCCTATCAAATTAGAGGTGAAGATAATCAAATGATTGGCAAACTGACATGGCTGGGGAGACAATGCTATATTCAGAATGGCCACTTACTTGAGGTACAAAAAAATCCAGGCGGTAGAACAAACAACTCGTTAGTGGCAAATATATAAATTATTCTAGATATTTTCAGAAACAGACTGAATTTTAGTTTTGCTTCATTTTGTAGCCCTTGAAAATTCTCCTAGATGTTTTTGTACCTCAAGTAACTGGCCACCCTGCATGTTTCCGTATCACGATTCTCATTTTCAGCCATAGAAGATAGTCGTGCATCTTGAAATCACAAGAGGATCACAAGAATTACTTAGTAATCCAGTTAATCGAGGATTAACTGTACTTGAAAATTCACACTAAAGCGTAAGTAAAAATTGTAAGCGAGACTATGTAGTTCTAAAGCAAGTCAACTTAGTCAGCATAAGACATACCCTATTCCTGGATCGCTGAATTGTTTCCCTTTGTAAGTTAAGATCATTGAGAACAGTAGCTCCGATCTGTTCCGTCTCTAGTAGTACACTATAACCTTGAGACATCATTTTGCCTGTTTTTTCTATTCTATCAGAGTTATCTAGAAGCTTGGCTTTCTGTTCTTGGGAAACATTCCACTCGTCGTAATATTCACTCCCATCGCCCATTTGTACTGAAATTTCAAACATTTAGTTCAAGGAAATGTTTTAATACTTTACAAATTTGTATTCACAATTGAAGAAGCAATACTAGTACAGTATTAAGATGTATGGGTATTTTTTATTTGAATACATTTCGAAGTAAAACACCCGTCCGAAGGGGGTGTTATGATATGGTTGAAATGGTTATTGGACCATGCAGTAAGGTACAATATTAATGCAAGTAAAGTAAGCTTACATGAGGTGCCACCATCGTTTTGTTGGGCCGAGTTGAATTCAGTTTTGATCCGAGCCAATTCAGCTCTGTAGCAAGGGACTCGGGTCATAAGATGACTCTGTCCCGAGCCTCTTACTTCAATCTCTAACTGCTCCAACTGTAAATCAATACAACAAGTGTATTCTATAATGTATTACGTGAATAAAGAGGTTTTTTCTTTTTATATTGTAATGTACTAGGTGAAGATAAGCAATATTCTGATATTACAGCAGCCTATATCAATTAAGAAAACTTCATTGTTTTGTGACAGCTGTTTTGCTTGTCATCTGTATACAATATCTATTGTAAATGTGTCCATTTTTTTCACAGTGTAATATGGAATTCCATGAAATAAACGCAAATTCAATCAAAACTTTCAACAAGGTAGAAATAATTGCTACAAATTAGAAAAGTGAGATGAGATAGAGTGGGAGTTGAATCTAGGATTTCTACCCTGAAGTTGCTACTAGTGACGGGACCAAACTTGATTGAATTATTGTGACTTATTTTTTTTTTTGAATACCACACTCTTCAATTGTATTCATAATTAGGTTTGTAGATATTTAGAAAAAAACATCCGTGTATTATGCAAGTCTGTAGTGTCTGAGTAAGAAATGACTATTCATATGTTGGTTACCAGGTCATTTGCTTCTTCAAAGTGATCTTCAATACCAGCAATAAGTCTCCGCCGATCATCTACAAGTAAAAATTTGTTTATATTGTGAAAATCAAGCTTAAAAATATTAAAAGTAAAATTTTAAAAAGGAAGTGATGTTGATAAGGTTTTTAGTTTCCACTGCTGTGAACATCGTCTTATGATTGAATACACCAAACGCACACAAGACATTTAGAAAAAGTCATAACTGCGATCTCTGTTTACATCATCAGATGGAAAGAATATTTTATTTTAAGAAACCAAAACATTAATACCGTTAATTCTTTTCAAAGTGGACTAGACATAGAATTACGGAGCCAAATGCATAAATTCCTTTCCAAAAGAGATTGCGGGTTTAGTTATATGTATTCAAACATACAATATGTTAGTATACTATTTGTAAAGTTGTATAAAGCCGACTCAGTATAAAAAAATCGCTAAAAAGCATCAGAAGTCTTCAAATAATACCTGATTTAGAAAGCTTCAATGTTCCTATTTGTGCAGTTATATCGGCTGTTAAATTCGAATATTGCTGTTCATAAGATTCGATAAGGGACGTCATTTTAGTTTATCCAAATTGAAAACTTTGGCGCGTGCACTACAGTAAAGTCAATGCATTGAAAAGATAAACAGAATAAAATGATAATAAGTTAACTTTAACCGCAATCTCCCAATATTGTTTTTATGAACAAAAATTAATTGCCGTCACCGTACACAAAATAATAAAAATGACAGAATTGAACGAATTTAATTTTCCGATTTTCTTCGACTTGACAGCCAATATCAATTTGAGTTGTGTTTTACTATCACAACTGATCACTGATCAGGGCAATCGAAAAAAAATATCAAAATCACCCCTAAATGTCGCGTCACCACTAAACGTTTGCGTCACGTCACGACGTAGCGCGACGTTTGCGTCACGTCGGCCGGCGCGCGGCGGCGGTGTCGACGTCACCGCGCAGCGTAGTGCGCCGTCGCGCCGTTGCGCGTCGGTCGTTGAGTATAATAATAATTAAGTCTGAGTACATTTATTTGTTATGAAATAAAGCACACTTTGTTTTTGAGCTACTTATTTATTTTTAAAAATGCCAACTGGTTTCGGAGATGCTATTTCTTCATCAGGGCTTTGTATATATTAAAATACATTAAAATGAAGGTATAAGTCGCTAACATTTTTAAGTAGTTGACCGGAGGTATTATGTAATGTAATGAGATTAGTGAGATAACCACGGAAGATAACCAATAACCAAGGCGAATATTGGGTAAAGCGGTAAAGAGAAAAGGGAAGTGAGCATTTCATAATAATTATGGAAACTGCAAAGTGAGTGCTACAAACATTGAGTTAACATTTATTTGTATTCAGTTGTTACTTGTTACTATTTATTATGAAATGATTATGCACGATGTCCATTTTCGCCGTAGGTAGCGGTAATCAATGAGACTATGTTCCCGTTGAGTTACTTTACTCAATATAAATAAAGTTGTTGAGCAAAACATTTACAAACAAAATAAAAAAAAACATAAATTTCATTGCGAACTCGTATTATTTGAAATATATAAAACCTATCCCATACGTATATCGTAAGCTACCTACAAACATGGCCGCCATTAGCCAACGCTGGCCACCAATTCGTCTAGCTTAACTGCTATAGCACTGATGTTTATCAGATATAGTTTTCTAATATCTACCCTTTCTATTAACGATGGCGCAGGGTGCAAAAATTAATTACTATCTTTGGAAATAGCTATCTATAGAGTTGGTCTCGACTGGTCTCGTGGCTTGGATCTTGGGCCGAGTGAGGTACGAGCAGCACAATTTGACATACCCCTCACTTGCTCACTTCCCTTTTCCCTTTACCGCTTTATCCAATATTCGCCTTGGTTATTGGTTATCTCCCGTGGTTATCTCTTGGTTATCTCACTCATCTCACTAATAAAAGTTTCTATGCCCCAGACGTGCTCGAATTCGATTTTGATTATAAAACTAACTATACATACAGTAAACATTACTGTATTATTCAGTAGTCAGAAGTCACGCTGCGGGAGTAGGCATAACTGAATCTTTCAATCAAATTTCTTGTTCAAATACTATGGACTGCATGCCGTAAGTTTAATAACTTCTTGCTTTGATTTTTATATTTTTCTATTTGATATTATACCATCAAAATATTTATTAAAAGGTATTTAAATGTAATGCGTGGTCAAATTTAATGTTAATAATCATCTGGAAAATCTAGAACCTTTTAATTTGCAATTGATTCAAACTATGATTTATATTAAGTAAGAATTTATTGAAAATGTAGTGTACCTTTTCCAGTCTTCATAAATATGGTAGAAAAAATTGGTATACTTAGTTATTATCTCACTGAATTTACTATACAATTTTATTATCCGAATTATAAGCGAAGTCGCTAAACCTCAGTAAAAAAAATCCTTATACTTCTAAAAAATTCGCTATGTAAAATACATACAAAATTTTAAAATTTATAAGTGCGTATTAGGTATTTCGTATATTTTACTATATTTATTTTCTATAGATTTAGGGGAATACTATGTGCCGCTGGGTAGTTGGCCACAGTAAACGTTATTCTTTATCTTAAAGTTTTTAGTAGAATGATTGCTTTTCTGTTTTAAATTTCTACATTTAATTTTTCAGTAAATGTCGATGTCTAACAAGAATAACGGCTATAACATTCGGCTATATATCGGGTAGAATAAACATCGAGTATCATATTTTAATCCTTATCATCTGTGCATTTTTTGTCTTGGACGAGCCTATAATGAACAATGGACAAAAGAGAAAGGTTTTATTATGGACCGGACAAATTATTAGTAAAATAAGTATTATAAGGTCGGACCGTTCAAACTAATCTAAAGAACAATAATCAAGGACAACTCACACGTGTGACGATTTAGCAAAATGTAATTTCTTTTACGAATCTCAAAGATTTGTACACAGCATGTTCTACAGTTTCCTATGCAAGAAAAATAAAAACTGCTTCAAAAAGTTACATTTCTTGGATAAAAAGTTGAAATTGGACTTCGTTATATGGAGTCTAATTTATATGAAATACAGCTTGAAGTTTAATGTTCAGTAGAAAAAAATTATATGGAAGTTTAACTGTACCTATTTACCAACTTCCTGTTCTAATATTTTTTGTGAGAGTTATTATCATGAAAGATAACATTATATTACACACAAAATAATTTAAACATAGTATTAGCTTAGCTCTCCACAGTATGGAGGCGAGACAGAGATATTATCTCTTAAGTGATGCCTCACAGATAACCTGCTGACACCATATATTGAGAACTAATAATATTCTTACATACTTGTAAAAAACAGATTGTGTAATTTTTAACAGAAGTAATATTTTATTCATGAGGATATACTTTTTTAATTTTTGATCCAACTTACTATTATTACTTAAAAAACTCAGGATGGCAGCTAAAATATAAATGAACCCTTTTCAACACACCTATTATGTTTTTATTTTTGGATAAGAGGATTACGTACCTGAAGGTTTTTCTCTGCGCACGGGTGTTACTTTTGAATTAGGGTGTCTGTGTGCATTTTTAGTTTCCTTATTTAAAGTCCGATGTTTAATCATATTTTAGTAGGCAAGTCTTTTACCTATTAAAATACGAGTATCACTAAACTTGTTTTACGGGCGATTGGATTTAAAATGCAGAGACTAAATTTCCAAGCAGGCATTTGTCCAGTTTTGCAGGCACAGTGACATTATTACTTTTCATTGTAGGGAAGGTCTGTTACTGGGGATCGGTAACCCGCTGCTGGATATATCCGCCACTGTAGACCATGACCTCCTCACCAAGTATAACTTGAAACCTGACAATGCCATCATGGCAGACCCACAACACCAACCTCTGTATGCTGAACTGATGGACAAGTATAATGCCGAGTTTATTGCGGGAGGAAGTGTGCTGAACTCGCTACGTGTGGCTCAGTGGTTCCTGGAGAAACCTAATGTTGCTACTTATTTTGGGTGTGTCGGAAATGACAAATATGCAACCATACTGAAGGAAAGATCCAGGTAAATCATCGTGTACCTACCTAATATTATTTTAATTTCTCATATTACATCTATGACTTAATTGCGATGAAGCATCAAAGCAATTGTTTTGGAACTCGTGTTAAGTGAAAAAAAAACGCATGTATTTTTTGTTAACAGTCGAAAGTGTTAATCATATAGATTATTTTTTCCTTAATAACATAGCATCCGTGCAGGCCGTGGGACACCCTGTATATATATTAAAAATAATGTACGCAATCTTATAACATCGAAAATGTTCATATTTTAATAAAGTTTGGACCAAAATAATTCAATTAAAATTTAATTCAACCATTTAGATTTTCTTGTTAAATTATGGGACTACCCATAAGTTAGCAATAACAATATGATGTAAAATAATAAAATATTTATGTTAAATAATCACACAATAACCCAGAAAACCATTACCCGTACCTACTTATTTATTTTAAATTCGAGTTCTAAATCTCCATATTAAGCTCAAGCCCAGATGCATGTTGTTTTGAGAAAATTGTCGAATTGGTGAAGAATAGTAGCTACCTACGTATGTACATGTCCTGTGTAATATATAGCGCGGATGGCGTGAATGTGCAGTACCAAGTGACCGAGACACACCCGACAGGGACATGCGGAGTGCTGATAACAGGAACCCAGCGCTCGCTGTGCGCTAATCTCGCTGCTTCACAGTCCTTCACTGAAGACCACCTCGATAAACCCCAAAACCAAGCCCTGGTTGACAAAGCCAAGGTCATCTATTCTTCAGTAAGTAAATAAACACATGTGTTCATGAAAAATTCTATATAACCTTTTCAATATTTAGTTATATCGTAAACCCAGTGCTCAGAAGGTTTTTTGTATATGTATAATATAAAACATTAATGAGTGCAATGAGAAAAAAACTTTTTCAGAATTAAGACGGAACAATTCACAGTTTCTAGTAATGTGGCATGGTATGCGATTGTTAATCTCATTCTAAAGGCGCTCATAAACGAGCAGGCCAGATCCGCAGACTTATCTTATCATATTAGTCATGTCATGTACGTTCCCAGGTATTTGAAGCTCTCGACCCTTTTGATGATTTGGCCCGACAAAGCGGGGATTCAGAGCACATTGGCACGAGATGTGTTAAACATGGGTTTTACCTGTGTTGATGCATGTGGAGTGCCGATTAAGCATATCACAATTTTTTTTTTTTTATATTTTTATTTCAATATATACATAAAAGAAAACAAAAGATGTCCTACTGAGTTGCCTACTGCAACTCGTCAGTAGGTGCATAAATACAAATTCAACTAAAAATAAAACTACACTATACATACCCAAGCGCACAAAAAAAATTAAAATACATATAAATAAAAAATACAATTCTAAAACTCAATATAATAATTCGCGCTCTAGCAACCAAGTTCTCAGCACTTTTTTTATAATATTTTTAAAAAAATATTTAAATCCGAAAGTATTTAATTAAACTTTATTGTTTACTCATTTGTGTTTTAAATAGAATTTTATATATTTACAAAATAATTATTTGTTTGCAAGACTATTCAAGTGTTTAATTTTGTAAAATGGTTATTTCCAGGGATTTTTCCTCGCTGTAAGTCCAGCGTCCATCTTGCGACTTGCCAAGCATGCAGATGCACATAACCATACCATGGTTATGAACCTTAGTGCTCCCTTTGTATCACAGTTCTATATGGATCCCCTCATGGAAACCATGCCATATGTTGATATTGTTTTTGGAAATGAAACTGTAAGTAGAAATTATTTCCTGTTGTATTAGTACATTCTTCATAATATAATTTCCTTGTTGAAAATTCTAAATCTCTTTTCAATTGGCTATACTGTTATGAGCCTCTAAACACACTCCACTAGAGCTTCGAGTAGCAATAACGATAAAATTCAAATTATTAAAAACTCTCACATCTATTGTAAAAAATCATATTTTAATTTTACATTATCTTAAAACGACAGTAAAATTTGTTTTTCGATATCTCCAAAAATGGCGAAAAAATTAGAGAATGAGAATTAGATATAGCATAATAAACTCCATAAGTGCAAGTGAGATAGTAAGCTAACCATTAGTGCTATCTTGCTCAAGTAAGAAAGAGGTAGCGCATTTGTCGCGGCTAGTCCCTAGAAAGGTATACCATTGTATGAAAAATATTTTTTCCTTTAGGTTGGTTCTTATTTATTTTTTACAAAATTTTGCATTTATTAGTATATATTTTTTAGCACATCGATAGATTTACTCATGCTGTTAAAAATTACAGGTTTTGTGAATATACAATTTAGCTTTTTAACTGTTACACCTTTTTTCAGGAGATGTCGACATTTAGCCAAGAATTAAAATTAGGTGTAACTAACTTGAGCGAAATTGCCCTTAAAGTATGTGCATTACCAAAGAAAAAAGAAAGCAGGCCCCGTATTGTTATAGTGACTCAGGGCAGAGATCCCGTTCTATTAGCAAGCAGCGGGCGAGTGGTTGAAATTCCAATTATACCCCTGTCCAAGGAGAAGATTGTGGATACCAACGGAGCGGGAGACGCATTTACCGGAGGCTTCCTCGCTCAGTTAGTTATGGACAAACCCTACGATGTGTGCGTGAAGTGTGGAATATATGCCGCCTCAGAAATTATCCAGAGATCAGGATGTACATTCTCGGGAAAACACAACTTCACCTCATAGTCCTAGCTACTAGTGTACTAATGTTATGCATTCACCAAGCAATATTATACCAACAATATGAATTATATACATTCTACATTGTGTTGTACTTATTTGAATATTGTATCGTGTGTACCTGATTATAACACTTAAAAGTGATACAATATTTATTTTTCGCAATATTTTCATTAATTTATTTACTATTCTCGAAATATATTTTTTCATGATCAGTTTTGCAAGTACTATTGTAATTATGTAACTGTATGCTAATAATTTATACAGTATGTGAATCTCCAGCAGAAATATTTTGACAAATGACTAGATTATTACTATTGATGCATGTCTAGAGTTGAACAACTAATTTTATCTGAATTTCTGCAGTGTAAATCGCTAACATGCACCATATAAGAAACTAGGACATTATAGAGTAATCAAATTGAACGTGTTATAAATGAAACTACTGACGATTTATGAATTTCTGTAATGTGGCCTTATCAAGTTACAATTGACTGGCAAAAATAAAATATTTCATAATAAAATATCAATTGGGTTGTTTTGGAAAGAAGAGTAATAAATTATACAAAATTTAGCAATGTATTTTATTTATCAATTTAGATTGTGGTTTTGTTTTGGTGGCGGTGGGGATGAAATAATAGAGACGAGTAATTTTCACAAAATTATATTTTGTGTAATAACACCAGCTACGGCTAGATCTTATTTGCAATATATACAATAGATTATACAGATATTCCACAAGTAACAATAATTAACTTTATACTCTGTTAGCAGATCTTGTACAACAATGAGACAAGGCAGCCCCTAGAAATAAATACAACAATATAATAATATAGGATCTCATTATTATGCGTTGGTAAACAAACAACTGCCATTTAGTTACAGAATACTATTTCACTTCCAGAAAGCGCTAATACAAATTATACAAATCACAAAACCTAAGTATGAAATACTGAGTTCAAATTATATATTAAATTCTTATAAAATAAACAATATGTAATAAATAAAGCATCCGAGATATTATATAGGCATTTGTTCTGAATCTATTAGGCACCTAACCAGTGAATGACTAATGACAATTCACCGCATCAGTTCTCTTACGCAACACTATGTGTAGTAAAAAAATGTAAAAAATATTCATTTCACTTTCCCATAGATTTCACATCAACAGTGGATATAAAATATCTTAAATTAGTATACATAAATATATCGTTAAAGGAAATCAATTTATACAAACAAAAATTTTACCTCTATACAAGACTGGTACAATCTGTAAAAATCAAAACCTAAGAAAAAATAATCAAATATAATGACACTTACAAAAACTAGAACCCATCACAACTTAAGAGATGCATTTTGGTAGAAGTAACAGGGATATAATTTCTCTATTCCATCATCGGCAACAATCCTAACACAATTCACAAAGCCGAAGGAGTCCCGCACGGCCTTCTGCTGCTCGTTGAGCACTACCGGCTCGGGGCGGTCGTTGAGCTCGTTCAGCTGGTGCATGATTCCCGAGCTGATAAACCCGAACGAGTCCCGCACGGCCTTCTGCTGCTGGTTGAGGACCGGTTCCTGGTACTGGTACTGCCCCATCATCTGCGGCGCGTTGAACTGCGCGTGTGCGCCGGGGAAGGCCGCTCCCTGTTGCCCCATGCGGTACCCGTTCAAGGCCGGTCTGTAGGCGCTGATCAGGTTGGAGTTGATGGGACTCATGCGTGACGAGGGATGCATGTGTTGCTGCACATTACCTGGTCCACCAGAGAAACACACTAAATTAATAACAAACCAGCACCACAAACAATAACAAATCCATATCCATAGATAATCTGTCTCTATACCTGGAATATTCCTCTGCTGATAGTAGGATTTGTAGTGCGGGTTGGCGGGCGGTGTAGGGCCCTGGTGCGGGGGCGGCGTGCCTCCCACTACCCTGTAATGGCAATCGGTAACTATCTTATTCCAAGTTCGGTCTTCCTCTGCGAGCAATGGTTCCAAACCACCTATCAATTTTGAAATGGGTCAAGGATTTTGGGGAACACGGACAGGAATGTGGCCCTAGTCCAGCGCCATCCGTCCATCTGTGGTGACACCAGAAATATGGAACGTGTCTGAGTTTCTGTTGAGGAAAGCTCACGACTGTTAAGAATGCATTTCTATGCCTTTCCGACATTCTGTTTCACACATAATTTTTTTTCACTCGATAAAATTTTCCTAAATTTGAAATTTGTGAATTTTTTCACCCCTCTAACTCAAAAATAAAAAATTTGACACCAATCATTTATGTAGTTACTCAATCGCCACAACTCTGTATATTATAAATGTATCGTTAAACCTCACAAGTTTCATTATTTCTTTGAATAAAAATAATTATAAAGAGAATCTTAGTCACTATTAGGAGCATGTGTAAGTATGTATTCACCTGCTGATAGAAGGGCCGCCCGGAGCACGCCTGTCCTCCGTAGGGCTGTCCCTGCTGGAAGCCCTGCTGGCCCTGCAAGTAGCCCATGGCCTGGTACGCCATGGGGCTCCCACCCACACTCTGCTGAGATACTACGCCCACTGTCAACATAGCAACATGATTACTATAGGTGTACACTAGTCGGGAACATCACTGGTCAGTACCAGTACACAAACAATAATTACCATGATGTTGATGTGAAATGGGCGGGGTGGTGCGATGCCTGGCTGGTGGTGTGGCAGTACCGCGCATACTGTTGTTCTTCTGACTGTTTTCCTGTACCGCGCTGCCCGTACTGGGGTTCACTTGGTTGGTGTTCTGGCTGTTGTCCCTGGAAGCGAGCGCATGATGTAGAGCGGATGGAAGTGGGCACAAGACAGTTGGGATTGCGTTAAGTCGGTCAGTTACCTGTTTCTGTTGTGCACGTTCTTCTGCTTGGGCTGGTTGCCGTTCATGATGGGCGGGATGTGGATGGAGGCGTGCAGCGGTGACATCCAGCTCGCACGCGCCGTACTGCACGCTGTGCACCGAGTTGCTGGTGGAGTCCGGCGTGTACACTCCCAGGGATGGCAGGGCGGGACTCACGGCTTGGCAGATCTCTTCCTTCTGCTGCTGCCCTTCTTGTTTATCTTCCTTCTTGAAGCTCTTCTTCTCGCACCATGTCTCCGCGGGCTTTGTTCTCCGGAATATTGCACTGACTAGCGCCCGTGTTGTGGGAAACATTGTTATGGTTGAAATGATCTAACGTGTTCTTGCACTGATTGTTACTTAGGTTTGGGGAAATCATCTGGTTATTCTGTTGTCTCTCGTAATTTTGAGAGATATTATTGTAGATAGCGTTACTTTCGTTAGTTTGCTTGTTGTTGTTTGACGCTTGTTGTTCTTTAGAGAAAGCGTTAGCGGCCTTGTTTTTCTCATTTTGAGTTTGGCACGAAGAATTTTTCGACTGACGGGAATTAACTTTGCAAGAATCAGCTTTTTGATTACATTCAGATTGCTTGACTTGAGTTGGCTTGGATTCCTTAAAGTGTTGAGTTAAACCGGTAGGCTGATGAAGCGGGGATGCAGATAAAGATGTGTATGCCGCTATCTGGTCATATTTATGGTGAAGCTTCTGCGGTGACTTCTGCATATTGTCCAAATGAGGAAGATTGAAGGATTGATACTTGTCAAAGTAAGGGTTCTTCTCGGGATTTTTGTTCTGTATGTGATCTAGGAACCTAGTCTGCTCCCAAGTTCCGTGTAGCCTAGAATGGTCCCAATGAGCTGGCCATTGGTACTGCGGGTGACTGGTGTGATAGTTGGGAATTTGATTAATAGCGTATTCTGCTTTGCTCATCTCATTATCAAATTTAAAACTCGGAACGAGTTTTTTTGCATCATTCTGATCCTGTTTAGGGCAATTTTTATCATTCTTTAAAACATTGTTCTTTTCCGCAATTTTAGGAGGAGCTTTTTCTTTCTTGAAAAAGTCTTGTTTTTTAGGTGGTTCATGAGGTTTGGTTTCTCCTTTGCAGCTGGTGGTAATTGCTGTTGGAATATTAATTATGTTAGATACAACTGGGGCAGTCTCTGGCACTTTCTTTAATTGCTCTTGCTCCGGAAAAAATCCTTTGGTTTGAGTGATATTTTCTGGCGGGGTATCACTTTTATTGGGTTTCTTTTCATTTTTGTCTGTTTTGTTATGTAAAGAATTGACCCGCACATCCCGCAATTTACTTTTCGTGGGTTTAGTGGCTACATTCTGAGATTCTATCTTATTCTCGTCCACGAGGGAGGAGCTAAGTACGGTGGGATTAACTACAAAATGCAATCCATCACGATGTACCTGCACGGGAAGGTTGTTGGCTATAGTGACCTGAGTAGGCATTATCGTGTCGGGTTGAGAGCAGCTGCTAATGGGCGGCGCGTGAACTACTTTCTGGGCGTAGTCCACACGGAAGCGAGTGTTGTTTGACCCTCCCTGGATTGCTTGTGTCTCTTGTACCACATGTGGAGCTACTGCAGGGGAGGAGATCGGCGTGTGAACTACTTTCTGGGCGTATTCCACACAAAAGCGAGGATTGTTTGGTACTCCCTGAATAGCTTGTGCCTCCTGTACCACTTGCGGGACTTCTATGTGCGGAGCTACTACGGGAGAGGATATTGGCTGAGGAATATCCATTTTAGGTATATTTTTGTTTGCTATAGCTGCTGTGTCAGAATGAAATGTTCCGCTAATTTTTAAAACACCCATTTGGTCATTTTTATCAGTATTTTTAGACTCTACGAAACTTTGCTTAGGAATATTCGGAGATTGCATTTTAATACAAGAATGAGATGTGTCTTGAGCAGGATACCCGAACTTGGAGTAAACAAGGGCTGGAGGTATCCTCTGTACATGATCACTGTGTTTCTGAATATCTGAAACTTCAGCGGATGATTTAGCAGATTCAGATAAGAAATGCTGTTTATTGACATTATTTGAGTATGAAGCTTGTTCAGACACTTGTTTGGGCTGATTGTTGTAATTTTTTACTTGGTTTATATTCTGGTTAACTACGGTTACTTCTGTACTATTAACAGGATTTACCTTTTCATTTTGAGAATTGTTTGATAATTTACAAGCATCCATTACTTGGTCGTAATCTACAAGAAAGTTAGAATGCCCCTGCTCTTTCATTGTGTCTTTTTTTATATTATCATCATTTATTGGATTGTCTGAAAATATCTTTTGATTGCTCATGTTTGCTTGAAAAAAATTGATTTGAGCATCTGATTCTTTAGAAATTTCACTAGGCAGACATGTATTTGATATATTTGAATTACTAGATTCTGTTGATTTCTCCTCCATGTTTTTTGAAATTGGTTCTTTATTGATTTCGTTTTGAAGTAACGCCGATGATTTGTACACTTGATTAGCTGAGTCACAATCAATTACAGTATTTGAGTTTGTTGGTCCACTGTCTGCTTTAGCGGAAGATGTAGTTTTTTCAGATTTACCGAGGATTTTATCTGGAGATTCAACTTTCTCAGGTAGATTAAGATTTTTCTCAGGGGAGCTGTCTATTTGAAATGTCGGCAGTTTGTTTGATTCCGCACTGAGGTTGGGTTGGGATAAGGGAGAAGGTAATCTTTTCTCTGCAGATATTCCACATTTCTCAGGAGTAACAATTACGCTAGAATCTGATGGTTTAGATAATTGAAATTCTGACTGGCTATTACTGCAATCCTCAGACTCTGAAATGACGATTGTTTCTCTCTCATCTACAATAGAGATCACGGGTTTTTGCGCATTGGGCAACTCACTTTCAGTTTCTAAAGGTTTCTCCACTACAGGAGGCTCTGGAGGATCAGGTACAGGTACAGGAGACGTATTAGGTTCAGGAACACCGGTGTCATTTGTCCGTGCCGTATCTTGGTCACTGGCATTGTGTTCTTCTTTATCAGCCATCTGGCTGCTGTCATTTCCATCATCCAAACTAATATTTCCATCCGGTATAGAATGATTATCACTGACATTTTTACTATCATCTTGTGGTGTTAAAGTATTATCACATTCTGGAGACATTTCCTTATCAAATTTAGTGCTCTCTTCAAAGTCTGGCTCGTCAATTTCCATTTCATCGTCAGCTTCGGCAGAAGAGTCTTCTGTGCTAACATTTCCAGACTTTCTCCTCTTGAAAACTTTATTTTTCTTTCCAGATTCAGGTTGAGAGCCCTTATTAGGTTTGGTAGTGACGCCCTCTTCAGATAGATAAGGTTTGCTTTGTTTATCATTATCTATTTTGGTAGGTTTCATTTCTTTAGAGGGGTTTTCTATATCTCTATAGTTAGATTCAATATGATCCGAATGTAAATTGCTGGCTTGTCTGTTTTCAAATATTTCTTTTGCTTTCTTTAATCTTCCTTTGAACATTTCTGTCAGAGTTGTCTGTTTCTTCTTATCGTATGTGGTCTTTGGCTTTTTTCTCGCTCTACCTCTTATCCACCCTCGCTTACGTTTTTGATTTGCATTTTTGGTTTTGACAGGTTTTGGGTGGAAATTGCGAATACTATCTTGGCTGTCAGAGAACTCATCAGGTACCTTAGCTTTTACTTCTGGCACTATCTTCTTATCAACAGTTTTTGTAGTTTTTGCCTTTATGGGAGTTTTGACATTGGGTTTTTTTTAAGAATTTCTTTATCTTTAGCACTTTCAATACTTAAACTACTTCTTTGAGAAACTCTTCTTGCGAGACTTTTACTCCTACTACTTCTAACTGGAGAAGTTTCTTTCAATTGAGAATTGATATCTCCATTGGAAATTTCTTCCTGCTTTTCTGATTTTTCAGTAGTGTCCTTCCTTTTACGTTTAACAGTGGTTTCCGTATTAGCCGGTACCGGTACTGGAGTAGGGGTGAAAGTGGTCTCATTATACTTGCTGGGTCTAGTGCGTCTTCTGCCTGAAGAAGTAATATCTAAGGCTGCATTTTCGTCTACTTTTGGAGTGACAGCTATTTCCTGAATTGTATTTTTAGTAACAGCTCGGACTTGAGCTTTTGGTGTCGGAATTTCTTCTACCATTTCTTCTTCTGATTTTACTGCTTCTTTGACATCCTTCTCAACCACTTCCAGGGATACGTCCAAATCAGATCTAAAGGGATTAACTGTAGGAATGAGGAGTGGAGTCCACCGTAAGCATTCGGGATCAATGTTTAATCTAAGGGATCCCATGACTTTCTTCATGTGAGCATCAACACGAGACCAGTTAATGCAGAGACCTGCCCTGTATCCATCATCAATAGGAATGTGTCTGATAAAGCCGAGAATGTGAAAAGTTGTAGCAATATCGTGGCTGTACATTCCAGATTCTCTACCGATATCGCCTATAGAAATTTTTTCATGTCGGTGAGCATATAGATATTCTAAAACTATAGATTTCCAGTAAGCGTGATAAGACACTCGACCGAGGTCTGAGAGGGGTTTTTCCGGGGTCCCCGGCTGTCCCTCTTCTTTCGAGAGAAGGTAGCCTGGAAAGAGGATAAAATTGTTACAATCACCTTGTATTATTCAAGCGCTTATTGACATGAAAGAATATTGAATGAAAACTTACTAAAGTGTATGAGAAATCTTCCATAGCCTTGCCTTTGGTATTGAGGCATAGTCATTATACAGGAGACATTGTACTTCTGCTGGCAGTGCTTCTCCTTAGAGAAATAACCCACCAGGTGGCAACCTTTTTCATCATTGTGTGTGAGTACGTAGAATAAGAAAGGTTCCACATCGTAATAGAGGGTTTTGTGATCCAAGAATAGCTTAGCCAGCAGACAGAGGTTTTGACAATATATTTTGTTAGCATTCCCGTCTACTTCGAATACCGAAACATCTCCACATCGGTAGATCTCTGTAGCGGGAGGGTGACGCCACGAACACTTATCCAGGTGACGAGACAGGACAGCGCGACTCTTTGCATATTTCAAGCAAAACTCGCATAAGAAAAGTTTCGGTAGTCTAAAAGAAAGAAAAAAACACTTGCTTAAGAAAATCAGTTTTAAGATAAAATGAGTAAGTAGAACACAGATGCAGTTTAACGACTTAATTTGGTTACCTTGCATATTCTTGGGGGAACGGGCTGGAGTACCAGGTGTCAATGTGCCACTTGCCAAACTGAATGGCGGCCGGGCAGCGCGGCTGTGCGGGGGCGGAGAGGGGGTGGCGCCGGGCAGCGGGAGCGGCACAGGGGGAGGCGCGCGGGGCGGGGAGGCGGGGGGCCGCCCTCTCGCGAGCTTCCCGGAACTGCTCCACGTCGCGCTCCGTCACCCCGGGAGGGAGAGTTATCCGCTCTAAACCATCAACCAAGCATTTTGAAATATCATTTAAATGGTCAAGAAAAATAATAAGACTATCGTTAAGAGAACTTTTACTTAAATTTGGTATAAAATTGTTAATATAGATTACTACTGGGGGTGCTGAACATGGTGAATTATGCTGATCCGGAACAAAAACTATTTGATTGCCATATTTATTGTTAGCCAGTAGACTAGTTTGTTATTGTTCAAATTTTATGGAAAACAGTTAGTGACTTATGGTAAATATATATATATATATATATTTTAAAGATATGAATCATATTGTCGCTTAGCTAACAACACTGCGCAAGTCATTTTAGTTAAGATTACAGGACAATTAATAAACTTATTTTTTTATTGAATTTCAAGAATTTAGACTAAAGTTTTAATGAGGGATGTTTTATGGAAAAATATTATATTTCACTACATTTAAATCTCATTAGTATTTCAACATAACCAAAAAATATCTATTTAACAATAAAAAGTAAAAAATATTAATTTTTTGACTTGCGCGGTGTTGTTAGCAAAGCGACGATATTCTGAACAAAACAAATATATTCAGGAAACATGACCTCGATTGGTCAAGCCCTAAAATGGTTATCCATCACAGACAGACGCACCTCTATGAAAATATAAATATAGATATGGTTTTAATTGCGATCTATATCAGCAATGAGGAATTCCAGCGGTACTCCGAATTGAATTTTAAAAACATTTTCATGTACGCGATAAAGGTTCAAAAGTTTGCTTCTAAGGAAAATTTTCTAAAATGCGCTAAAAAATTTATATAAAATGATTAAACATTTCATTCATTAAAAAAAAATTATACAGTAACGTAACCTGTTACAAAAGCACAATGCCAATATGCACAAATCACCTTCAAACAATAAAAGTGTACATTATTCTTTTGTATGCATTTTTTTATCAAAAGTTTTTAGCAGTGATTCCTGATAGGAAAATTTCCTTTGAAAAAAATGTATTTTTCAGCATTTCAATTAATTAGCCTAGTTCAATAACATGTTTTGTGGGAAAAAAGTATTGTCAAATTCCATATTTTTATAGCAATTTAAAATCAAAGTTTTCCTACTAGGATAGCCTATTATTATTATAATAAAAATAGCAGACTATTACTATTTCCAAAATTATACACTTCTCCAAATAGTTAATAGTTATCATCGAGTGTTTATTTTTTCATATGATTAGTGAAAATATTAAAGCATAATAGATATGTTAACTGTAATAAATATTAAAAATGCGTACTGTAAAAACTCTTAATTATGGTCCAAAAATCGGCTGTTGTATTTAAATTTCTCTGTATCTTAGTTCAGTTAGCGTCATTGCAATTATTTACAAATACTTAAAAGTATACAATAGAAGGCCTTCAGGAATCAAACTGATGAATTGATACACATATATGCAAAGTGCCTTTGAGGTGATTTCTCATGAAAACAGCACTTTGTAAGTCACCCTATTTTTATCATTATTATGTGTTTTTTTCTTCAAATGAAACATAATCAAAAGCCTCTCGCTATTGCAGAAGTATGCTAACTAGATAAAAGATTGCTGAGCATTCGACATCATAGGTAATAACTAATACACCTAACCTAGATACAAACTATTACTTCTGAATTGGACTTTTATGTCATAGCAGGTTTGGACCATAGTTACATGTTTTTACAATACTTATTTTAGTGAGGGTGTATTACTTTTTGAACAAACATACCATGATGCAAAACATGATTTTATAATTATTAGGTATTTTAGATACAAGTATTTAGTGTTTCTTCTTATTACCAAAAGTGATGTTATTATTTTCTATGAAGTAAAATCCAGCAAAAGGCTATCATTTTGTGTGTAATTAGTGGTCAATGTTATACCAAAATATTATAATGAATATGTGTAATATTACAACAATAATAATGAAAATATGTGTAACATTACAACAATAATAATACAGCTAATGTATCCAACTTACGAATATGATTGTAAAACATATTTTTGTCAATACATTTAAACTTTGTAATACAGAAATAAAATTAGTAGTGAAAGTCCAGAAAATCAAATTCAAATTAAAATTCCATTGTAATCACACTATTCTGCTCTGTAGGGGCATTTTCAACACCTTACATGGGAAGCTGCAGCAAGTTGAAACAGTTGCAAAAATCACTAGTAAAACATAAGTAGTGAAGTTATATTAATTGACAACATAAAGTGAAGTAGGATACCTTAGCAGTACTACCGATGCAAGCGAGGAAAGGTGAGTGTGTGGATACTGTTATAGTCCAGTTACCATCACAGGAATAAAAAATACACAAATTTTGGAAGTCAATCTATCAATATAACATAAAATGGCTTTTTGTCAGACCAGGCATGAGAAAATTTAACAAAATTACTCGACTTGTAAAAGAATGCGCATTGCAAACTAGGAGAATATATTTTGTTACAGTCCAGCCATCAATCAGAAGAGAAAGTAAGAACAGGTCCCCAGGTTGCAACACTTGGGGGCCCACGCTGGTACCGGACTTATTCCACCACACATTTACCTTTACATGCCAAGGGCGGGGTGGGGTGGGGCGGGGCGGGCGGGCGGGGGAGCGGTGGAGGGGGGACTGGGCCTTTACTGACTAATGATCCATCTCATATCTGTATCCACATAACACCAGAGTACACGGTAAACCATTGTAAAGTAAATATGTTAACAGTGATTATTCCAGTCAAATGAACCAAACCCTGGGGGTAGGAAAGGAGGGGATTTGGGAAGGCCGTGGGGCGAGTGGCGGATGAACTGTCCTTACCCGTCCGATTGGTGGTTGGCTGCACAAGCGCTTGTGGAGGCTCTTTGATAGCACCCTCATCTCCTACTAGTACTTCTTTTCTCACTTCCTTTTGGATTGTCGGCAAATTATAGTCGCCGCCTAATCGAGAACTTAAGTATTTTCCAGAGTCTAAGCTTTTTATCAGCGGAGAATCGCCGAGCATGTGGTTTAGGTGATTGAAGGTCCTCATCAGACTGCTTCGCCCAAAGTCGTGTCGCTTGGCGTACACCGCCGCTTTCACTAGGCTCGATGGAGATATGTATACTTGTTCCTCAAGACCCCAAGACAAACTTAAATATTCATCCTTAGTAGGCACGAGCTTGTAGCGCAACACGTTATCTCGGAACCCATTGGGCTCTGTGGGAGAATTAGGGACTGACTTAAGCGAGTTGTTAAGATTCCTAAAGGTACTCCTCGTTTCCTTCAACACCTCTCGATATGGCGGACATTCTTCAACATCCGTCTTAATAGTTCCCCCGGGGGGGCGCACTCGGCTGCCGTGGCGGACAGCGTAGAACTCCGACAGTCCGTCGAACAGGGTGTTGAGGAGGCGGTCCCTGCCGCGCGGGTACTGCTGGAAGCTGCTGAACGTCCGGGGAGTGCGCTCCGGGCTGGGGCTGGGCACGCGCAGCTTGGGGGGCGCCAGGGAGCACCCTTTCTGCGCTTCAGCAGCGAAGCCCCACTTGTCTCCTCCCGACGCCCCGAGGCGATGGAAGGTCGGGTTGAAGTGTGAGGGAGATACACTGGAGTCGGAACTCTCACCTTCGGAGCTGTCGCTGCTCCATCCGCTGCTGCTAGCTTTACGCGGGAGTACGGAAATATCACATTTATTTAATGACGCACTGTCGGTCAACTTAAAATGACTACGCGGAAAGCTTAACCTGGCATCCTCCACCAGGGTATGGGAGAGTTTGGCACTACTAACCCTCGGAGGGAAGGAGATGCGCTCCTCTTGGCCTGACGAGTCAGAGTCTAAAGAGAGTGCAGATTTGTTACTGTTCCTACCTATCCTAAGAGAAACACTGTCGGAGCTATCCAAAGAAGCTGAAATTGCATCTCTATTACGTTTCTTTTTCTCTGGATTGAATGCGGATAGTCTGAAAAACTTTTGTTTCTCTTTCGACATGCGCTGGTCTGACTCGATGATTGCGGCGGATGGGATATGTGTATCATTACCCTCGGGTGTCTCATCTTCTGTCTCGGGAGCATTGTCGAGGATCAGCTTACTTCTTCTGGCCTTCGGAGTACTTGTTGACAATCTAAACAAATTTTAAAAGTTCCATGTAAAATCTTGCATTAAAAATTCAAATGACTTAAAAATAAATATGGTATAATATATTTTAGCTGTATGAAGTAACGCTGTTGTAACAAATTGGTACTGTCATTCTGAATTAAAATTAAGAACAGGTAATTCCAAAATTTTACCAAAATTTACCATAATAAAGCTTTCTCTATCCATGCATACTATAAAACTGAAAACCATTGTTATTTACAAATTTCTGAGAAAGTGTGATAAAGTGGCCCGCTGCCGTTCTACCATACCAATCATTTTTCTCACTTTTTAGATATCGACTACAAGAGTGATTGTATAGTTTAAATTATTTATGTCGTTTAAGAAATCGTAGTTGTGTTGCGTATAATATGATGATAATCGGTATCTTTCAAAGAGATTTTACCAATTACACGTCATATTATTTGCATCACAACTGCGATACATATTGATGTAGACGTGCTTGTAATCTGGGCCCATGGAGATATTTTAAATTAATTGCTCTAGTTCATAATTCCTGGGGGAAATTCAAGGATTGCGTTTGTACAGAAGAACAGGGCAGGCGGGTCGACGACACATCTTTCCTGTACATAGTTAAAAAAAATTAGGTCTGTTACCTCCGCTTGATTGCCTTGACCTTGGGGGTGGTGGCGGAGGTGGAGGGGGTGGCGTGGTGCTCCAAGCAGTGGCAGCAGCGCCAGGGACGGCGCGGCGCGCGGCGGTCGGGCGCGGGCAGCGCACACTGCGCGTGCCAGTGCCGCGGGCACGACGCGCAGCCCAGCGTCCAGCCGCCGCTGGCCGCCGCGCACACGCCGAGCAGTTGCCGCACTCTCCGCAGCACCAGGATGACGCCTGGAAAATGTACCAATATTCACTATAATAATAATGCTGAGCAGAACCTCGACTTCAGTTATAGCAAATAATATATAATTGGAGGTGGTATGCCCGTAATCCTAGGTTTATACAAGATCTTCCGTTGGCCATTACATCCAATTTAACTTACAATAATTTGCAGTATGGTGACCACATTCTGTAATTTAGATGTAGCCAAAGAATGAGAGCACTATAAAAATAATGAACCTGATTATCCCAATGCTTGCAAAGGGTGTTTATTATTGAATGCATTTGTTTTACATTATAAGCACAGTATCACCTCAAATGGCACCATAGCTATGAATATTGTATGATTTCTAAATGATTGAAAATATTATTTTATTTTATATTTGGTATAACAGGAGTGAAAGTGGCTGTGCAGATTCTTGACAGGTTGTTTATTATACTCCAGCATTTTAGAATATTGTAATTATTATAATATTTAATTTCTGGAAAAACTGTATTACGCTTTTCATAGCATCATATTTGAATTTTTACGTATGACACGGAAACGACTTTGAAAATCAATTATACTGTAGTAAATGATATTTCTTAAAACAGTGATTTTTATATTAATTTTAAGCAGAAGGCCCAATCACAAACAAGAATAACATTGTAGAATATTTAGACTTAGGAAAAATCACTTTTAATTTTGTTATCTAATCGGAAATGGAACCCGGAATCTGTGACATAAGTAACTATTATATCATGGAGTCCGCCATAACAGAAGATTTCTTACCAATCAACTAAACTGCACTAACTCAAAAACGACATATTTTGGGAAACCACAAAAATGTGATTTTGATTTCTATACTACTTCATTGAATAGGATTTTAAAAAAAAAGATATCTTGGCAAAGGAAAGAGAAAGAAACACTTTTCTTAGACAGAGATGTGGCGGTCAGTTTGAGTTATAATGTGGTATTTTCTCAGTTCATTTTGGAAAAATTAGGACTTAGTGTAGGATAGTAATTCATGGTATGATATAAGAATATAACGCAATACCATAGTTAGAACATTAAAAAGTATGTAAAACAAATGAACAAGGAATGTAGTGTACCCTGTATATTGGTGCGATGTGGTGGAAGTCCTTGAGGTTGAGGCAGGAGAGGTGGACGTTGGCCTTGCACTGCTGGCAGCTGCTCAGCACCTCGGCCTCCCCCTGCGGGTTGCGGGCGTCCGTCCCCAGGCACTCGGAGCAGATGGGCATGGCTCGCGGCGCCATGGGAGTCTACCGACCAAACCAAACTCTTCAACTAACTCCCGACTGACACTGTGCTCGTTCCTCTACACAGTCCTAGTCATCAGATTTACCATAGGATTTAGCACTAGAGCAATCATTTTTTCATATATTTTATGTATATTTTGACAGTATCTTCTTTTTATTTAAAAAAAAAATGGCAATACAAAAAAGCTTTTGCATCAGGCATTTATGACAGTAATCATTAAAATCTCTCGGATAATTGAACACTTAACATCATATACGTGATCCCAGCACTAGTAGATATTTAAAATGTGTGAAAGCAAATTCCAGTAGGAAAATAGAGCAGTATGTTGTATTTAGTATCGGAGTGGAAAAATGGAATTAAGATACAGAAATGTACATTTAATTTGGTTCCATTCAATATAGTTATGAGGTAAGTGGGAGAGGTAAGTACCTTGGGGTCGGGGCTCTCGGTCCTGCGCTTGTCCTTCTTGGGCTTGTGGCCCGAGGCAGAGCCGGGCGACATGGCGGTCAGCGGGCGGTCCGTGGACTTGAAGGCCTTGCCATGCTGCGTGACGAAGCCGCGCGCGATGGCGCGCTTGGCCGCCACGCGCAGCAGCTGCTTGAGGTCTACCCCCTCCTCCAGCACCACGTGGTACGACTGGTGCAGGTACTTCTCCACGCAGCGCAGGTGGGAGCCGTCCCGCTCGCCCAGCTCGCGCACAGACCGCGAGAAGATCTTGCACAGGTCCACCCCCCTGCCGATGCGCAGCGTCTTGTTCTGCAGCCCGCCAGGGTCCTTGTACGAGCTCTGACCCTTGTTGTACACCTTGAGCACGGAGCCCGCCTTCACGGCGTAGTCCAGGTTCTCGGAAACCACGTCTTCGTGAAAGTTATGGTGTTGCCGAATAGCGTGACATATCCTCTCGACACTCGGACGTTGTTTTTGGGAGCGAATTTTTCTGATGGCTTCGAGAATCCATTTCGTCCACTCTTCGCGGCTGACCGTGGCCGGTTCTCCCATTTTAGCGCCTCGAACGAGTCATACGGGAAAGTTTTTCGAACTGCAAATGTCAAAAGTCATAATGAAACTTCCCCACCACACTTTCGGCACATAATTTTGTTTGTTGACAAGTATTTAATCCTTCGATTATCTCTAATATTTTAGTCTAACGATATGATAAATAAAACTTAAGTACGATATCTGGTCAGTATTGTATTGTAAACCAGTGTGACGAATTTACTGTAATTTCATAACGGGCATGTAAGCATCCGTCGGCAGCCATCTTGTGGATTCTACATTTTACGTTGTACAATGTATTGGCGCCCATAACAACTCCGAAGGATACGAAACTTCGCACTGAGTCACCATTGGAAAAACTTAATAAAAACCACCATTACTTATACACATAAAAATATGCGAAATGAAACAAACAAGTTTTGTACAACGCATCCCGGATCAGAACTTTTCCCGGTAATACCGATTACAAGGTGCCACTTCTAACAGGGAAAACCTGTCGCAAGTTGACGAATTGTCACACAATAAAAACTGTTTGTAGTAAACCAATGAATAAGTTTAATTAATTATTGCTGCCGAATAGGGCACATTAGGAAATTATCTATGAAAACAAATTCACAAAACACTAACAAAAGACTGCATCGAAATGGCCATATTGACAGTGATGCCAAGAATTAATAAAGAAATTCCCGATATTTAGTTAATAGGCCACATTTTATGGGATTTTAAAGTCTCCTCCTAACTTGGCCGCCATGCGCCATCCTTGGTGGTAGGGGTAATGGACGTGATTGTGTTAGTTGGATGTAAGTTGGCAGCGCGCACTAAAGACTGCAATTATTTTGACCGCTATCACACCAATGTTGGTGGGAAAATAAGGTTTAGAAAAGTTCTTCCGATAGTTATCAGTGCGATATAAAGCGATGGCTAGAGATGTGGTCGCCAACGACGGCGTGATAGCAGCCAAGTTAGTAGGAGGCTTAACAACGCTGCGCATGTGTGAACGCTCATGAAGTTTGCAATCTAAATTGGTTTACAATTGTGGCAACTAAACAAACAGGTTGTTTTATTTTTATTGTTGGCTAATTTTGTCTCACCTACTAAACTAACTTGTCAATAATATTATCTGTCACTTTGTCACTACCACTACTTGTCAATCTCGTCATATTTTTGTTTAAACGAATTATTATGAATGAAAAAGAATGGAAGAAGATTTTTGTTATTGGATTAATATTTCTCCTATATTCAAAAACTTCCTTTATTTAAAGTCGCCAAAAAGAGAATGAACATGCAAGAACATAAACAAAAACAGTTTAGTTTTTTAGATCTGAACTGGAACGATATACTTGTGCCGATTTTATTGCCAATGTTAACACTCGATGAATGTTTCAAATTAAGACGTGTATCCAAAGAATGTTTGGAGTTAATCGAGTTTTATTTTCAAAACATGAGATACTTAACTATCAACAGACAAAAATTTCCGTATGAATCTTTTAAGGTAAAATGGTATTTTTAAGAAAATGTGTTCTTGTAAACGTTTAAAAATATTGTTTACTTTTACAGTTTGTTACAAAAATTATTGTTTTCACAACATCAATAAATATTTGTTTAATTTTTAGTAGTTTCTTCCTGCCGTAGATTGAGAATATTAAATCTAGCAAGGTGTAGTTTTTTAAACGACCAACTACTAATACCTATGCTAGAAATGAATAAACATTTCACCAATGTCAACCTAAGTCATTGTGCGAATTTGACATCGAGATCATTGCAACCAATAATTCTTAATTGCACCAATTTAAGAGTTTTGAAATTAGAGAGATGTTCCTGGCTGACAACAGGAGCTTTAGAAACGTTAACTCTGCACCAGAGTTTGTTGGAAGAAGTGGACTTATCCAATTGTAATTTACTGTCAGTGTCTTCTATAATCCTTTTCTTAAAAAAGTTTAGAAACTTGAAAAAATTATCTTTGGCAGGAATCCCACAAGTAGGAGACTCTTGTATATTTACTATTTCAGAATTTTGTAAACTGATCCAATGTTTGAATTTAATGTCCTGCACCAGTGTAACGGATAAAGGAATAAGGTATGAATTTATTATTATGATAAACATAAAGGTGCGTTGAAGTAAATCCGGATATGGGATAATAGCAAAAAACATAGTTTGCATAGAACCCTAGCAATATATTTTAATTTCTACTAAATTTATTGGATACATCACTGTGACGTTTTGAACAAATTATAGTAAGAATAGAAAATATTTCTAAAGCTTAATGCGAATCAAACTCTTGGTAATTACCCCGTGTCTAGATCCACCCAATGCACCTTATACCCCGGTTAGCGCTTTCCCTGTTTGGACCTCTTTACACTGGTTAAATTTGACTTTTATTTGTTATTTACAAATGATCATGATACACTGCTCTTGGTGTTCCAATTCAGTCCCTTATGCAACATTTTGTATGGATAAGGGAAAGTATTAGTAGTAGTAGTTATTTTAAACTATGCGATATTGCAATTATTACGATACTTTTAATAGTTGAAATTAATTTAATAAATTAATTTTTTTTTAAATTTTCATTTTAGTTTCAACAATATTTGTTTAAAGGAGACCACCTTGTTTAATTGGTATAATATTTTTATAGTGATGTTGAAAAACTAGTACTTATAAAACACTTTTTTCAGTACTCTCGTCAATTGTAAATATTTGGATGGGCTGGCAATACGTAACTGTCCTAATGTAACGGAGCGCAGTCTGTCTCGGTTTCATCGCAAAATTATGATTGATCGACCAAGACATTACATCACAGCACCATAGAAATGTTAAGAATGCGGAACAAATTAATTAAATCTAAGAAGATGAAAATAAAGGGATAACCAAAAGCGACACCAATAGATAGACATATCTATAAAAACGGAATATACAGCGCTCACATAAATCATCCAGAAATAAATAAATAGCAATGGAAAATGGGCTTTATACTAAAGTCGGACCAATGCAAGAACAATTGAGTGGCAAAGTGTTCTGTTAAGAAGTATTTTCATAATTAGATTTTTTTTAACAAAATGCTTCCTAAATAAAAACACTTTGCCCATACGTCACGTGTTCAGTCTTACATTGGTACAACTGTAAAATGTGTGTAAATATATTATGTAAATATTATTTGTTGGAAAAAATATGAAATAAGCAGATTATTTAGTATTTGGGATACATTTAACCCTTTGACTGCTGAATATATTGCACGCGGGCGTTTTGCCAGTGCTGAATTAATTTCAGAATTACTTTTTTTGATAAAAAAAATCTTACCTTTATTTACGGCGCTCAATTTTTTTTTCATAGATGTCTGATGGCACCACCAAAACTAGGAAATACTATGTTTTACACTTTATCACTTACAATGGAAATAAAAAAATAAAAACCTCTTATTTTCGAGGCCTCCATACTACGCAAATTTTTTTATAGTCCGTTCACTCAGTTTTTCAAAATAATTTTTTTTTTTTTGTAATAAACTTAGTACCTCAAAATATAAAATCAGCCAAAACAATGTTTCTAATTCAAGTTTCATTTTATTAAAAGATACTACCTACATAATGAGTGCATATATAGGTACTTATATATACACCGTTTCCCACGATGAGACCGCGAAACTCCAGAGGGTGATTATTCATGATATTCTGAGAAAAAAATCTTAATAAAGTTTTTCAAAAAAACCCAATTCTAATTTCTTAAAAAAATGATTAAAATATGAATAAAAATTCACGCGTGTAATACTGTCCATTTTTGAACTGGCTAACACCACGTGACCTGCACCAATTTCAGATATGAAATTTCGAATTTTGAATGTCCGCACAAGGCAAGGCGTTCGGTGACCAGAGCGGACCCCCCACTCCTCCCCGCCCACCGCCACCCCGCCACCGCTAGCATTTCAAACAGAAGCCAGTATTACATAGTCGCTTTTTATTAATACTTTTTTAAAATTAATTATTAAAAATGCTCGGATCAAATAACTTTATAAGGATTTTTTTCTCAGAATACCATGAACAATCACCCTCCGGAGTTTCGCGGTCTCATTGTGGGACACGGTGTATATATTATTATACACTAACTTGGAACTAAATATTGGTTCATGAATGTCAATTCCGGGGATAAACAAAATTATATCTAGGTTTGGTATGATAGTATTCAAAACAAGGCCAAACACATAATGGCACATTACAATCAACGCATATAAAATCTTGTCTCTTTGGGTACTTTTTTTGGTTTGATTTGTGAATGTATACACTCGTGACATGTTCGGTCTGGGTTTTTTTTTACTCGGACAGATAACTTCTTGCTTCTTACCATTAAAATTGTCAGTGCAAAAAAGACATTTAGCGACTGTCACGTTTTTCCATTTTCAGAGTCTAGAGTGAGGTCTTATATCGGCACTCTTCATTACATCACTGTGATATCTATTTGTTTCTAAAACAATTTTCCCATCACATCGACTGATAAAAAATGTAAAAAGATATCAGATTCACTGCAATTTTGGTCAAAATGAATTTTTACACCTGAATCAGAATTATTGAATTGGTGGATAAAAGGATCATTATGGCCACATTCCCATGTAGGTGGTATGTGAGAGGGTTGACGCGGTACACTTGCAGAAGTACTTAGTGTCGGATCAGTTTCGATATTAGGTTCCCGCTCAACAGACTCCTTTTCAGATGGTAATTCTTCTTCAGAATCGCTATTATCATGACTATCCTCTGAATCACTATTCATAACAAAATTCATTATATCATCATCTTTCCTAAATAAATTATCACTTCTACGAGCCATTACGAAAAACGTAAATAAATATGCCAATAAAAACGTTCCTTACATGTATAATTTCACAGAACAAATACTAGGTATATACTTGTATATATAGCACCGAATAAATATTTAGTCCAAGGAAATATGAATCCCGGTCGGTTTAAATGACAAAGGAAACAATAACAATAAAAAAATAATTACAAGCGGGGTGAAGAATAAAACGATGTTTACTTTAGCAATGAATTCAACATTCAAATAAATATGCACGTACTTGAGACCCCGAGCGAACGTACTATAAACACTGACACAACGAGCGCGTGCGGCCTTGATCTCAGACTGACGTCGCGCGATCGATGAAAAAGGGATCAGGAGAAATGTTTATAATAATATTATTTAGCCGAAAAGTATGTCAATTATGTATTTATACTTCCACAAGTGAGCATTTGTGATATTTCTTTCACAAACTTTATCTCAACACAAACTATTGTTTTTTTACTAGGATACTGTACTCTACCCCTTACACTATGGCTTTATTCCATGACAAACTTTTTACTTTGATACTTCATTTATTTATTTATCTTTATTTATTTTATACCTTCATTGTTTTATATCTTAAAACATTGTTTTATACGTCAACACATTACTCTATCGTACAAGCAGGGGTGGGCTGCAGGGGGCTCGGGAGGGGCTCGCGCGTGGCCCTTGTAAATTTGACATGGCCGCGAGCCCCCTTGTTAAATTAAGAGAAATTAATATTCTCAGATCAAATCAGTAAATAAATGCAATATACTTGAATGCCACATTCATATGTAAAGCTTGGTAGCAACAACCATGGCTAGCTGATGATATTAGATTTAGGAAAAAATGAAATTGAACCTTCGGCCGGACATGAGAAAAAGAAATAATAAATTGTTATTAGGTAGTTTTACAAAACCTACTCTGATTTGAAATTTCGTAAAAAAATCACATTTTTTTCAACATTGATATTGCAACTCTGCTCAAGTCCTCACGTATTATGAACGAATTCACGGTGTGACGCTGTGGTGTGACGCATGCGCGGTTTGTACACAGCAAGCTGTCAAAATAATATGTGGTGTTGTGATGTTTTGTCATAGTATCTAATTCAAAATTGTATTGAAAATATTACCTTATTCACCGGTTGAAGTTATAATTTCTCGTTCTTTATTATTAATCTGCATTTTTTCTTGATATTTTATAGAACGACATATTTTATATTCACAACAAAAATGTTTCAATCTGATAATTTCGATGATGCAAGTTTAACCCTTATAATAAATTATGTTTTTGACATTGTAAAAGCAGCCTAACTATTCTTTTAATGACAACCGATTAATTACTGTAATTCTCAAATTATTACTTTCAGATTTTAGCAGATGAAAACTTTGAAACCATTGATAGAGATGTTGCTTGTTCGGGAGTTGCAATTTCAAAAACTACGCAGCTTATAGAACGGAATGCAAATATTCTGATTGACAAGCTGAATGGCAATCATGACAAAAGTCTCCTAAAACCTAAAAGTTCTATTGATATACGTAGTCCTATTGATAACAGGTTTGAAGAGAAAACAGAAACACCTAACAGAGTCAGAAGAAAAAGAAAATTTCCCGGTCCTGCTGGTTTACTACCAGATTCCTTGCCAGAAAAAGTGAACGATAATCAAGGAAATGTAGTTCAATCTTCTCAGGTACATAAAATTGCGCACCCGGACACCCCCTGCTGAAGGGCGGAGGTGTGCACCGAGACGCAGGCCCCGACGGAGTTCTCAGTTTGAACCATTTTTAATGTTTGCATTGTATCATTTATCTGTTTTAGAATTATAGTTGCTCCCAAAATCAGTTGCCATCTAGTATATTTGAAGAAGTTCCATGGGTAGCGATGCAGAGAGATGTTAGGGGAAATGAGATCCATGTACAATACATTTCTCAGTACACAATAGCGCGTGTGAAGATTCAAGCGTTGGCACATCGGCTCCAAGGGAGGAAAGTTCCCTTAATAGCTGGAGTAGTACAGAGTATTGACCGTACCCTACAGGATCCACTTATCGTGCTCCAGGATCCAACTGGTACTAAATCTTAGTCACTTTAATATTTGTATCAAATAAGGAACCGAGTACCCACAATCTTGCCGAGTTCCTTACCTAAGTAGAAAAGTTGACTGAAGTACGTATAACGTTGTATAAAAATGTACAAAGTGACCTACTATGCTCCAACTTCAGTAAATTTAACAAGAGTAGAGTAGAGTAGAGTAGTAGTAAATTAGAATAAAAGTAGTGGAAAAATGTCACAATAAAAGTAAATAATGAGATTTTAAAACATTTGTTGCACCATTTAAATTAATTTTATTTCTTAAATATCCAGAATTTGTTGTTGAAACACTATAGGCATTGTTATTTTGTTCACATACTGGAGTTTTGGAAAGACTTCTTCTGATTCTTGCCAAGCGGCCAATAGGAGCCTTCCCAACGATGCGGGTATCAATGTCAACATTGTTGTATCTCCATACAGTTGTAATTTTGTATCTGTGAAAAAAAAATTCCGCTTCAATCAATTGAAAAAATAGCATTGCATTACTCAGTTTACCAAATAATTTAATTTCATGATCGGAAACTCCAACAAACGGCCAGCCATAGAAGTGCCGAAACCCGGAACTCTGGTTAGTGATCGAAATTCCATTGCTTAAGGTTATTAACATCACAAATTCTGGAGTTTAGGTGTATGGTAGATTGGTCAGAAGATACCCGAATTATGGGGATACTTCACAAAGCAAGGTAGAGCTGTCAAAATTCCACGAAAGTTTTTACTCTCTGGATTATAGAGGTACAGCATAGAAATGGGCAAAACTGTGATTGGTTGGATTTAAAAATCTTAACCTACTGTATAAATTTCGCTTTTATATAGCTATTTTATTTTATTAAACCCAACCTATCTTAACCTACTGTAAAAATTTCATAACCTATTATAAAGGATATTGCTATTAAATAGCTATTCGATTTAAATTATTTTATTAAACCCAACCTATCTTAACCTACTGTATTAATTTCATAACCTATTATACTATGGATTTACCATAGACAAGTCCTCATAAAAATTACCACGCTTTGTGAAGCATGCACCGAATGATAGCATTAGTTATCTCCCACTATTAACATGAAGGGGATTCGCATCACGTTCCTTCACTATCTCAGATACTACAAAGAGAAAATCCTTAAAAAAGTACATGGTCCCATATGCCCCTCAAAAATGACACAAAAAGGCAATTGAGTAAAACTGTACCAAAATCATTTAATTTTATAACATTTTGATTCTTTATTAATACAAAGAATAACTAAAGGAACTGTCAATAGTTGTGCAAAAAATTAATTAATATTACAATTTTATTATTTCAGCCGAGATTCAATGTACTCTTCACCGGGATGCTTGGGAACTCCTTGGTCCATACCTGGTCCCACAATATTCAGTCATGCTTCTAAAAAACACTACTGTGTTAACAACTGGGAGTGCATTAAAGAAGATTTATTTAAATATTACAAATAATAATATTCTCAATGTATACAGTGATGAAGAAAATAATTATAACAAAAATGGGAATACATTACGATGTCCTGGAGACACTCCACTAAAGAATTTTTCCATAGAAACTGCTATAATTGGAATGGATAAAGTTACTATTTTAAGAAATATTTCTGTTCGTGATCAAAAAGGTAATTTAGGTATTTATAATGAGAAATTTTCTAATAATTTATTTCACGCATATATTCAAAACCATTTGCATAATGTTTCATTTTATATCCCTACAGAGATGAAGTAGAATTTTTTCCAAATTCAGGAATATTTGCAGGTTACGTACTGGTGAATGGTTTTCGATTCGTAACATATACATATATACAAAATCAAAAATGTTACCTGGTGTGGATATTCGCTAATAAGCGGAATGGGGAATGTTGCAATACATAAAGTGGCCACTTAACCCAGCCAATGACAGGTCATAAGCCTTGTAAACGCTCGAATATCCATATTCCTGAATTTGGTAAAAATCTACTTCATCTCTGCAGGGATATAAAATGAAATACATAGGTACTCCCGTCTTGGGATAAATCCAGATTTGTGTACAAGTGTTTGAACACACCCAAAATGTTGCATTTGCATAATAAATTGGTGGGTAAGAGTCAAACTTCGCTACTGTACAAAAATAGCTAATTTTTATAGAATCTACTATAATATTATAGTGTAATCTTTCGGGTGTAAAATGTATTTATCTATTGGACCAGTTTGTTTATAATATGTTTGTAGTCATTTCACTTCGGGGAAAAATGTTAGAATATAAAAAACAAGTTCTTTGAAAATATTATTGACAATCATCACCGATTTCTAATTAATAATTTGCCAACAAAGCAATGCAAATAAATAGGGTGAATGAAAAATGGAGGACAACTGGTGATTTTGTAAAATATAATGGCTTCTTTTAAAACGATTTACCAATATTTTTTATTTCAATTTTTTTATTGACATTACTTGGTGGAATTCCATGATTAAATTATTTGTACATAAATGATAATCCCCAGAAAAAAAATACATATGTATAGAGTAAATATTGAACATATCTAATCTCCCAAAGCGCAATTTTCTAAATCTCATTTTATACACTTACCTACACCTAAAACTAGGGATTTCTTGTGTACCGTCGGCGTTTCGTGTGCCCACTTGTGTATTTTAGTCGTCCTTGATATATTATTTTATGACACTAATATTTGTTGAATACCACTTTTTCATTTAATTTTGATTTAGTTTGACCACCTCAACAGTTCCAAGCACTAGAAAAATTCTTTTTGAGTTTTGCGCTCTTGGGATCTCACCGGTAATTGAACCCGAAACGTCCATATTATACCATATAAGTCCAGTATCTTACTTGAAAAAGAATTTGCGTTTTTATATTCACATAACTTAAAACTAATTTATTTGTGGATAGGCACCTTTGGCTCTGAGACTCTCACTTGTAACATAAGATGAGAGTAATGTTATTTTACTTCATTTTTTGTTCACCTTTAAAAATGTGATTTGAACATTTTTAGGTTCCAAAAAGTTAATTTACAGTTATTCATCTGCAGTATTATCCTCTTATTTATTATCTATGTACTGTAAGTATGTACACAACAATTTATATATTGTCAGTGGTATATAATTTTTGTAAGAAAACGATTAGGAATGTATGGCGCTTATGATTTTATGCATACCTCATACAGATTTATAGTAATGAAATAAAAAATTGCATTATTTTCTAGGAATTGTTTCTCCAAGAAATGAAGAAAATGATCTTTGCGAGTCTCCTGACGATCTAATGGCTCAAACTCTTCTGGAAGGAATCAATACTGATGACTTCGAAATATAATTTCTGTTGTTTTATATCTACATATTTTTATCAGTAAATAAGTATATTTTAATAAACATATTTCAAACTAACTTAGATTGTTACTTTTTATTTAAACCTATGAATTAAAAAATATATTGATATATTTAATATTGAAAATATTTTTTTTTCAATTTAAAGTTTTCACTTAAAAATGAAATTAGTTAATAATTTTGTAGTGCTAGAGGCTAGAATTAGACCTTTAAAATTATGAATTAATATAAATACCAATCCGCAATCAGAGCATAACATTTGGGGTTGCTGGTCTATGGCTTGGAATGCTCTTCCGCCAGAAGCAACTGAGAGAACGAAGTGGGGTTTCGGAAGAAACTTAAGACCCATTTGTTCTATAAATCTTTTGATTAATGTAGATATTTTCTATTTACAGAGTGAGTTTAAGATTTTCCGAATATTAAAGTGAATAAAACATTTTAATTTAAATTCAATAGTTAAAGCCCCCTTGAGGTATATTTATATGAAAAGGGTGCAATTTAAAATAATAATAATGACAGAACCATGTGAGCAACGCACACAAAATGTGGCGGCAGAATGAGGTTTTTATTTTCTCACCGAAAAGTAAAATAAAATCTTACTGGCACGCTTATTTCCTAAAATTTAATATGCTCTCATTGCTAATTATTTAAATTTTACTGTCACCTTTCAGTTGTCCAGAATGACAAAAATGAGGGCTCCACAATATTTTCTTTTCATTCATAACTTTTTTCTACACGTTAACATTTGCACAAGGCCACCTCTAAGGAAATTCTATATTATTATTAATTAATTTGTGATTTTTCGCAAAGAAAAGTTTAAGAACTTACCCCGTTTATTTTTGTGGGTACTTTGTTCGGAAAAAATAGAAACTTAACGAATAAATATTGTTTGATGTCAACTGCGTTCTTGCATGATTCTTGTCTATGGTATAGTTATTCGGGCGGCGTAAAAACAGACATTCAGACATTTTTATCGAAAAAAAAGACGACAGTGTTGTATTTACATTTTCGGTAATAAGATATTTATTGACATGTGACGCTATATTTATGTTTGTGCAGTACTGTTGAAGTGTTGTTGATTGACGGTGATTCAAAGCAAAAGCACATTTTTTTATCTGTCACTGTTTTTCGTAAGACGTAGTCTCAGTGCGTGTCTGTGTTATTTCGGTATTTGGAAACTATTTATTGATAATGCCGAACGATTGTCCGCTTCTCAATAACCTTTTGCGAGATAACTCAACATTGTGAATATAACGAAATGCTTTCTGTTGTATTAAAGTATTGTTTTGTTAATACGTCTAATATTATTAAGTTGTGCTGATCGTTTATCCAACACGCAATATTGTTATTGCGAGTGCGTAATGCGATTTATTCGCAAATACTCGTTGTGACGTCCATTTTTTCACATTTGTTTTGATTTAAGATTTCAGTCAGCGAATTTTCATCCAATTTTCATAATATAGTAAAGCGTGACTTTCATGTAGCAATGTTTTGCACGTACATTAGTACGTCCGTCTGGCCGTCTACGAGTATCGGCCTCTCGCTCCCACTCGCGTGGGCTGCGCGTGCGAAAGAGTGAGAGATGTATCATTCACATACGTATCGAGTGTGATGACTGTTTCCTGGCTTTCATTGACCTGGAATGCGCTTGTTTTGGTCACTCGTTACGTATAAAGAAACGCGCGTATAACAAATAAACGCGCGTTTCGGTTCCCGCGTACTGGGAGTCCTAAGTCCGAACTCTGTCGAGGGTGACGGCGGCCATGCGCCCGGTTCCTGGCCGCTGCGGTGAAGTGTGAACCGGCCACTCGCCATGTCCGCCGCGGAGAGCGCGCCCTCGGACGAGGTGCTCAAGATGGGGTACCTCAAGAAGATGAAGACCATGAAGAAGAAGTTCTTCGTGCTGCGCGCCAAGACCCGCGAGAACTCGGCGCGCCTGGAGTACTACGACTCGGAGAAGAAGTGGCGCGTCCACGCCCAGGCCAAGAAGGTGATCCCGCTGAACAGCTGCTTCAACATCCAGCGGCGGCTGGACACTCGGCACCGGTACGTCATCGCGCTGTACATGCGCGAGGAGTGCTTGTGCCTGGTGGCCGAGGACGAAGATGACTTGGACAGCTGGCTGGAGACGCTGAAGGATCCCAAGCCTCCCAGCATCGCTGAGGAGAGCCGCCCCGTTGCAAGAGGTATGTGGAGAGAAGGTAGGGCAAGGCCAAGGCCTGTACTGGTTCCTCTAAGAAAAAATCACGACACGGAAAAAAGGATGATTAACTAAAATTTCAGGTCCTACCATCCCTCTCTCTTAAAAGATCCTTGTCTCTCCTAAAATAAAATCCTGAGTGTCTTATTGTTTGTTACCTATTCCTATTACTAAGGAACAATCTTGCTGTATTCATGAATTTTTGCCATGATCGTGAAAACTGGCAAAAAATATCTACTCATTTATTATATTAAATATCTACTCCTGCTTCCACTAAGTTTACAGAATGAGTTATTTTTTCACTTAAATTTTCCCAAACGACTTCTACTTCCAGGCAGACTCGCATCATAAATCCTTTTAGCAATTCTTTCTTGATTTTGTTGATAGTGCTTATCTCAGCCTTGCATTCTGTTCTAATTTCGACATTAGTACACCTAACATACATAGTTTTACCACGCATTCCCCTGGAGATCGCATTTCAATGGCATTCAATCTACTTTCATCTTTTTTTTTCAACTCCATACTTCACTTCCATACATTAGGGTTGATAACAGAACTCCATTATGAACTGCCTTTTTTAAAAAATATTTATATAATTCTTTTTTTTTTTATTTGTATCAAAAATACATTACATGAGTTACAATAACTCATTTTAGCCTCCTTTGTTAAGCACTTATTTGATGAAATTTATATTCATAACCAAAGTTTATTAACATTACTTAGGGCCGGTTGCTTCAGATCACGTCAACTTGCAGTATCCGTCAAATCGCTCGTTAACATATTTCACATAATTCAAACGATAACGAACAATTTGACAGATACTTAAGTTGACGTGACCTGAAGCAACCAACCCTTACTAACTGTATTTTCATATCGTAAACATTTTTAAAAGGTTCGCTTTTATCAGTAATGAATTTTTTTACCTATTTAAAACAAAATAGATAGTGAAGAAATGCAGATGAGAAATTACTATCACATTCTGTCGCCCAATGTGGGGCATTTCAGAATAAATATGACTTTTTTAGTATAAGAAATATTTACAATTCTTATTATACTTATACCTACCCAAACATTTCAATTTCGGGAATTATTTCCAATAGCCGGAAATAATTGTGCTAGAAAATAGGAAACAAGTTGTTGTGGAGTGGGATCCGAACCTAAGGATCTAATCCTAAGTCCGCGACAGGGGGAAAGTCACTTCCGAAATTAGCGATAAAACATAAAACTAGCGGTTACCAACCGAGACAACCATAACCTGCAATCTAGGCTAGTACAACACAACCTAAATTTCGGTAACAGCAATCTGTAATATCGCCGCTAATTTTATATTATGCCATTGCGTTAACTGTTTTATCTGCCGGTAATCGCTAGTTTTATAATTTTTCGTGCATCGGAGTGTCGCCCACAACGGCAGAGGATTGTTTTTGTTTTCCTTTGATTTGACGCTTAATGTAGGTAGGGTCCATTACTATTATTATGGACGTCATTGTTTTTACTTTATTAATAGTGAAATTCACAATTACAATGTTACTCTCATTAAATCACTCGAGTGATTAAGTGATCACCGTTCGCTTTAGGATTTGAACCTGGATCCTTTTGATCACCGGTCAGCTTCTCTATCCACTGAGCTAAACATTAATGAGATTAACCGAGATTTTAACGAGTGTCTATTGCGATTATGACTACAAACGCCCTCTTTAACTATGGTTAATTTTAAGGTTATTATTATGAGCTATTGCAATTGTGATTTTCTATCTTTCTTTTGATGTGTTAAATAAAAATTTGGGTTTCATTTACTAGTGTTATTGTTAAATTAAGATTAAGATTAAGATTCTATTAAAACGGGCCCCGGAAGTAAATATTTGTTATCGATAATGGACAGAAATGTCTAGTGGCTATTTTTATTGTATCAGTTTATCAGAATAACACATCTAGCCAGTTTATATTATTGGTGATTATTCAACCTTGAATCTGGTCTGTTTATTGTACTTGTCCAAGTCTAAATCTAAATCTTGGTAATCCCATCACCAGCCTTCCTAACCATTTGAATTTCAGATTAGACGTATCAGATACAATATCATTGATTCAATGTTTCTAAGATTATGTTGATGTTCTCCGATGTCTTTAATTTCAGCAAAATACTGGCATATTGTTGCTGGCATTCCATTCTAACAATAAAGGAATAATTTGAATAAAATATTTAATATAAATATCAGCTATTAGACTAGAGCGTATGACTGATCATCTTACCTTCATGTAATAAAATGATCAAGAAACACTACACTTGGTGTATCAATGCAGTGCCCTATGCACCATTGGGTGCGGATGAGGGAACGTAGTAGTATTTTATTTGTCATTATTGTTATTGATGAATATTATTTTACATACATTTACATTTTATTTGACATTAAATTGAATTTGACTTTGAAAACAGTATTTTTTAAAAACAATTGAGGACGGAAGGAGACGAGAAAAATCTCCAAATGAAAAATAATTTACTGTCCAATTTTTCATTCCTCATTTAAAAAAAAAAGTTTTTTAAAATTCTGTTTGAATTTTTTAATGACTCTAGTATTTATATTATTTTCCACATAGTAAAATATATGGCGGTGATGGTTTTTAAAAAATATTTTGCCAAATATTATTATTTTAGTCAAAAGTATGTTCAATAAATTAAAATAATAAATGAAAATAATGTAAATAAATAATACCTAAATAAAATGATTTGAAATTTCAGGACATACTTGGCAAGTGAACGTGCAGAAGAAGGGTCTGGGGGCTTCCAAGAACATAGTGGGGCTCTGTCACCTCCACCTCACGGACACTAAACTGTCCCTCGTGAAGATACAGCCCAGCGGGCGATACATCCATCACGGCGACGCTCCTGCCAAGTTTGAGTTCTCCCTTACCAGCATCCGCAGGTGTGTATTGGCGGCAGATGTCACAGAAACAGTTTAAAGATAAATTCAGTACAGCAAATTTTTTTTTGGTTGAAGTTACTCGAGATCAAATAATATCACTTGGTATTTCTTACAATTTCAAACAAAATCAGCAAATAAACTTTTAAGTATCTTTAATGTACTATACTTATGTAAACAATAATTATGGTACTATAAATGAAATGAAAAACTGCAAGACACCAATTTTCACAAATTACATTTAAAACTGTAATAATGACAGGGGAACTTCGTCTTCGGAACGGATCATGGTTGTGTTGCCCCAGAATAAACATGTTACCAATGTTTTCCGCCCTCTGAACCGCTCGAGTTATTACAATTTATCCAGGAAGACACAGATTAAAAAATAATAAAAAATAATTTCATATTTTAATAAACCAATTTTACAAAAACTTAGGACAATAATATTACAGGTACAATATTAACACTTTACTCCATACCTCACCAATTAAAAAGGCAAGCTCTTGTGCTTAGCCGCCATTATGAATTTAAGGAGGAATAGTTTTGCCAATGCAAATTATAAATGGCAGCCACTGCAAAGGCAGAATTTTGTTGCCATTTTGAATTTTAAATAGCAGTCTCTTCCCTAAAAGGAGCAATTAAATTATTCAACTGCATTTTTTTTCCTTGGGACAAGAGTCTAACCCTACCCCAGGAAATTGCTCTAGTACTAAATTTCAGGGAGAATTTTGAGAACTACGTTTGTACGAAGGAATGGAGCTTGACCGTGCTTCCCCTTAAAGAATATTGACAAAGTTCCTTTAAATTACCCCTGTCTTTAAATGACATGCGTATATTTCCTTTTATTACTATAAACTGTTTTAACTGAAACAGTTTACCAGTAAGGAAACAAACAAATCAATGGTTTGAGTCAGTATAGATTAAGAAAGAAACATTTTGTGATGGCAGTTGTATTGAATATATTTGGCAGGTGCGGAGATTCCGCCTGTTTCTTCTATATGGGGGTGGGGCGGTCCAGTGTAACCGGTGCTGGGGAGCTGTGGATGCACACCGAGGACTCCAACATTGCTAAGAGCATGCATGAGACTATATTGCAGTATGTATTTCTTGATATACCTACACACTTTAACAATCTGATATGTATTTTATTTACTTTTATTTATTTTGAGTGTGATACTTAGGTATTAATTTGTATAATATATAGACAAAAATAGGATTTTAATTACAATTATCACATCAACAGAAACGAGAAGTTTGGAAAGGAATATGGATTTGGAAAGGAACGGGTGGTGGCCCAGTGGGTGGCGTCGCAGTCTCTGAGTCCAGAGATCGTCAGTTCGAATCCCCACTTCGACACGACTCGATTCCTATTTTCAAGCACAAGCCGCTTAGGCTTTATTGAAAATAGTATTTACAAATTGAAATATATAGATTTCTTTTTATTATTAAAAAAAAATCTAGGCATTTACAGGACTTATGTCCCGCTATTGACTAGGTTACATGGCCACTTAATTTTATGTTCGACATTATTTGTTATTCTGCTAATAAATGAATCTTCCCTATTGCTAAGTTACTTATATCCGATATAATGTTTGTCGTATTACATCTCCCTCCACTTTCGCTCGTCCTCTGCTAACGAAGCATCGCGACCTATTCTGATGCTCACGAGGAGACAAACTCACACCGGAACCAAATCTCACGGTCTATCACCTTCCAGTGGTATGTTTAAATGTTTTATTATTATTATCTGCATATTCCATCACATTGACTGGTGGTGCTTTCCGATATTTCATTCTGAAATGTTGAAAGAAAAAACCACAATAATTGATTTGTAAAAATCACAATTATTTTCTTATAAATTCATTTTGTAGATTTGTATTCCATAATTATTATTAAAATATTGTGAGTGATTGTTTTGTAGCTATATTATTAAGGAGTTAAGTCATTATATTATTATTAGTAGTTGCACTTTTGTAGTTCAGTAATAAATTTCATTTCTAATCAGTTTTTAGATAGATTTGATGTTTGTGATTAATATAAAAATCTTATCAATGTTTTGGTTTTTGTTGAATGTTTTTTGTCTAAAATTTGTTGAATTTTTATTCTTTAAACTGAAATTCTATAGTTCATAATACCAACTGCAAAATATTTAAAAACACTTTGTAAATATACACACTCGCCTCCTCTTTCCCATCTTGTTATCATGACAGTGCTATTTTACAACAAATTCATATAATTTTTGCATTACGTCTTTTGTGGAGAACTTATCACTTATTCGTTTATTAAAGGAGAGTCAAAATTTTAAGTGGGAATATTGATATAATAGTATTATACATATACTGATTTTATTTTGTCCATTGTTTTGGTTTGAGCATGTCTTGGGTTTGGACATTCAGATAGGTGTTGGTAAATATTTTGTTTACTGGTTCAATTTATTTGAAAACTGTTACAAATAATGATTTATTGGAATCTTGTACGTACATTATATATAATATGTTGTAAAGAAAAGATAAACATATTTTGTTATCTATATCCATGAAATACAGTTGTGAAAGCATTCAGATATAGAATATTTGCAATTGTGATAGAGTTAGAGAATTGGTGTGAATATTGTTGTCCTGTGCGGGTGTGGTGGATTCCACCGTGGGCTTGCACACTGGCGTGTTGGTGTTTGCAGAGAGCACAGCGTGCAGCGGGCGTAGTTGTGTGGGGTTGTGTATCGGCCCTTGTGAGAACGCGTCGGCGGCGTATTGCGCGCCGCTGGAGGCGCCGGCGCAGCTCCCCGAGGATGGCCCCGCTGGCGAGCCCGGTATGACTTTCCCTTTACAGAGGATGATGCGGTCGCCGCCTTACATGTCGCTTTGCTATAAACTTAGTTTCCAAACTCCTCTATAAAGTTGAGTAAGCGTGACTTTCGAGTTGAGCATTTTGGAATCTGACCCATTTTTCCATCTTTTAGTTGCTTTTTCCCTACTTTGTTTCCCGATTTCTCTCAAAAGTGAAGTCGATGTGAACTTGGAATTTAGCATTTTGGAGTCTCCCCTGTTCCTATAGTTGCTTGCAGTGTTCCCAAACACTTCATTTCCTGATCAGTTCGTGTTATTCGTAGAGGTATAAACAGTGAAACAAATACTCATCTTCATTACTAGTCACTACTTTTCATAATGCTGACAAAACAATAACTAAGTACATTATGCTACGTATTAATAATTTGGAATATAATGCATAATAATATCGCTACCATTTACAATAATACACTATAGTAGAGGCCCAGGTTTAACAAAAGTAAAAAACAATATAAAAGCCTTTAAAATATCAAATTTTTAGTAAAGGAAAATACTGTTCACTACGGTATGCTTTGGAATTCTAGTTTGCCGTACTTTTAGGATTTGTATTAGAAATGATTATCCGTTCAAAATAGGTAATTTTTAGGGTTATTTGGATAATTTGTTTATAATTCAACGAAATCTTTTATGTTTATCTTTCCTGCACAATATTAGTATAGAGGGTTAGTATTCTGTACTGACAAAAGTTTATATTGCATCGTATCAGTAGCCCAACCCGAGGGGGGTGAGGGGGAGCACAGGACCCTCCCCCAGGCTCCTTCATGGGTGCGCTTCATCCATTATAATATAGTGTTTACTTTTCTCTAATAAAGGACAACTGATTGTTGAAAAGCTTTACTATATTACGGATATGTTTGTATAAGAAGTTGTAAATGTGTAAAGTATAAATATACCTACCTGAATACAGTATTCTCATATTTTTTGTCCTCATTATGTCCAGAGAACTTGTCAAAGTAATATTTTTCACCAATTAAAATTCTGGCTAGACAAAAGATTGAGTTATCAAAAATATAGTTACTCTAGTTACATACAGTTATATGGAATATTTTGGAGGCTGAGTAGTGGGAAATTTCTGTACCAAGTACATAATATTATTCGTTTACAGCATTTCACTTCATACACTCTTATTTTGTGAATATTATAGATGTACTTACATTTTCATTCAGTAGTTACATTTTAACTAAAAAAATATATATCTAAATAACCACGCAAAACTATGCATTATTTTACATATCATTTTTCATAACGACTATTACCTACCTCTGTCAGTTATCATCCATTTGCATCTGTATGCACATTGGCCTGCATGATTAGGTGAACATAATGTTCATATTTCTGGGGAATCTATTTTATGTTGTATCTTATGCAAAAAAAATTGGATTGATATGATTTTCAACATTTATAGATTTTTCAATAAAATATAAAATTAAAATTGTCACCGATTTAATGATGCGACATATTTATAGAACTGCAAAGATTATTTGAGGGGTATGCATCAACTCTACCTAGATCTTTTGGACACTGTATTTTGGAAATGTTAAACATGGTCACTGCTAAAAGATCCATTTTAGTTGGGAATATTGAGTATTCTTCACGGATCATTATAGAATTTAATTTTTAAATTTCTAATTTGATGTTCTATAATTTTATGATTTACAGAGTTTGTAGGTATTAAATTGATCTTTTTAGAACTAATAATTTTTCAATGGTATCATTACTCAATATATCGTCGCGGTGGTGGTGAAGAGAACCAACCCCCCTACAATATATATATTGGGCTTAGCTCTCTCCACCACCACCACGGCGACGATATGTTTGTGATAATTCAAAATTTTCCTTACAATAAGCCGCCGACTTTTAAAGCTTTGTAATGAAATGAATTAGTGTGTTTTTAAAAATAACAATATTATGTCAATGTCTCCTTTATTCTTTACTGCTTCTGTTGATATAATTTAATTTTGTAGACCACAATTACAAGTTTATAAGCAACAACATACTGTCATAACACCTGTATTTGTTTAAAAAGTAATTACATTATTCGAAAAACAAGAAAAATTTATTTTACTGACTTGGTAGTGTAGAGAAATAAAAAAATATGGTTTCATCATTTCAAAAACATAAGAACTACTTCAGTTTTTAGTATCAATTAAAAAGAAAAAAAATAATACATCTACAATTAGAATAAATAAAATATATTGAGTACCTTCAAAAAGAAAAAAAGATGGATTAATCTGTACCCAGTCCTAGCGCCGCCCAGTATTAGAAATGTATGGGGACGTTCCAGGTGTGTTTTCATACGGCCGCTTGAGTAGTTAGCAACATCAAATTCTGGTTCTTCATCACAAGAAAAAATATTTTTACAATAAGATTCTCTCAGAAATTTTCCTCATAGACGAAAAAGGTATCAAAAATACACATGTCGGTTTCCCATACGCCTACAAATCAAGCTAATGTAGAAAATGTGACAAAAACAAAAACACTTTCTGTTTGTTCCCATCTGTGGTGCTGAAGTAATTTGTTTAACTCATAACCCTTTGAACTCCTTTGGCGGGAGCCACCCGCCTGAGCAAATGCCTTCAATTTTCAATGTAAAAATAAATCATTGTAAGCGCAAAGGGTTAAGTTATCGAGTTGACCCTTTGTGTATATGTGTCGTCGGGCTGTATATGGAGGATGGAGGTAGAGTGTAGTTGGATGAGCGGCGTCTGTATTTCCCGGCAGGCTGGCAGAGTGGCGCGGCGGCGCTGAGCGTGGTGCACGAGCGGACGCGTTCGCTGCCGCTGGACGAGCCCGCGCCGCCCGGCGAGCCAGCGCCCCGCCGCCCGCCTCGCCTCGCGCCGCGCCAGCACGGGCGCCAAGTCGCCCACGCCCCCCGCGCCCCTCCCCCGTACGTACATCCCCCCAACCCCCAGGAACACATTAGCCTTTTATCCGCAGGTGACATCTACACTTGTAAGCAGAATATGCGCTGTTGCGTAGACAAAAATATAGGCCAACAGCTGTTTTGATACACGTGAAATCTATGGTTTTAGTTTGGTACCTGCGTTAAAGTATACATAATATAATACAACATATTTATCCCTGTTGATTTTAATGTTTGTTTAACACCATATTTAGTGAGATCAAAAAGGCAAAGACACCCAAAATAAATGCATTATGTTTGTATATATCTGTCTATTTATGTTCATGAAGTTTTTGTGGAAAAACATTTTACAGGTTTTGTAAGTCATATGTATTTTACAGAATTTTGCAAGTAAAATAATAACTAACAATTAATTATTGTAATTTACCATTTCTTAAATAATTAAAATATTAAAATGTATTTAATATTTCGTATTAAAATTTTAGTACATCCTGTCAATGAGATCCACAAATGAATTGTTGAATGACAAATCCTATTCTTGCTCATTTTAAGGATAAGATATGGAAAAAAGTAAAAATATTTCGCCAAATTGTTAGTGTGTTGCTATTAAAACGTTCACATAAACCAATTCCATGCCTGTAAAATATTTAATTAGTTATTGTTTCTATGATTTTCGAAATTGGAATAAAATATTTAACAAACATGCTTTGGAAAACTAGTCTGGTCTGACAAGGCGAAACAACCGTCACAAAATAAAAACATATGAATAGAACCAGAAACTAGTTTGATTTTCTAAAGTAGGTCTTATGGTGTTTTGAGAGTATCATTGGTTTTATCATTAACAATGCATGCTGTATTGTATGATCATGGCTTTATGCAGAGCTTTTATATGTGTGCTTTGGTGTCGGTTTCAAATATTGATATCTCTACTTATCACCTGCAGTGTTATCTTCATCCATGATCACAACATAGAGACAAGACAATTTGTCACTTGCAGTGTTATCTTCATCCATGATCACAACATAGAGACAAGACAATTTGTCACTTGCAGTGTTATCTTCATCCATGATCACAACATAGAGGCAAGACAATTTGTCACTTGCAGTGTTATCTTCATCCATGATCACAACATAGAGACAAGACAATTTGTTTTATGGATTAAAAAATAAATATTATTTTTGATTTTTTTGTGTAGTTTTGAAAAACGAGGTATATCCAGGAAGTAAGAGTGCTTAATTTTTAAATTTAATTAAATTTTTTGTTGTTTTTTTAAAAAGGTTTTTATTGATTATTTTTACAGTTATTTATCTACTGGCCACCTTTCCATTCTATGCAATTTGTTCTCCTGTCAATATTTTGTAACATTGTCCTGTAACATTTGTTAGTCTTCGGGGAGGTTAAAACATGAATGTCTCAAGGCGCTGAGTCAGGGGAGTATGAGGGGTGGTTGAAGTCCCATACGAGTTCAAAAGTGCCTTGGTGATGAAGGCTGTGTTCTGGTAGGCGTTGTTGTGCAACAAGTACATTGCTTAGTCATCATTCACTTCCATTTGTTTTGAATTGCTCTCTTTAGCTTTTAAAGGGTCTCTTAGTATCGTTTTGCATGAATTGTCTCCCCCTGGATTGGAAAATAATGTCACAAAAACGAGAGAACACAAAAATCGTTAGTGATGTTGTTAAAATAATAAAAAACAATAATGATGATAATCAGGAGAACTCCCACTATCAGTCAGCTTTGAATTAAAATGCCTCATAGTTCTGGAGAGAAACACTACTTTCTGGATGTGCCTCATGTATATTTTTAACCCAGTAAATGTGATGCCATTAAAAATAAAAATGGAAATGTATGAAATCAACAAAACTTGATTTTGTGTACAGTTGTACCAATGTAAGAATGATTGTAGGCCAAGTATTTTCTTTCCTCGCTCATGAAGTATCAAAATATTAAATTTTTTAAACAAAATTCTTCGCCCATACGTCACAAGATCATTCTTCTTACATCGGTACAAAAACTGTGAACAATAAAACAATAGAATAAAAAATACCTTTTTTATGTTTTATTTTTTTATTATTATTTTAGATATTTTATCATCAGCTTTTGACCGTAACAAAAGTAGCTGATTGTTAGTAATGGCTGTTTTTATTTCGTGACAATATCATTAAGATCCCTTTCTTGAGAGTATATTTTTAGCGTAGAAATTCCATAGGTAGCCCAGAGATTTAAAATCTAGAAATATGCATTACAGTCTGTAGGGATTGAGGTGTTACGCTTTTTACCAATATTTCCTTAGCCCGCGTTAACTTTACTGTTAATGTTAATAATTGCATATCGTCTATGTAAGTAATTTTAGTGATTTTAGTTAAGAGACAAGACAAGACATACTTACTGATTGGTACATTGAAATTTTGAAAAAATCTTTTCTATGGTTTTGTGTCTCTCCTGAACAATTGAATCAATAGCTTATATGCCGTATCGCACTTACATACACAATATGGTTTAGTTTTACATGAAATGTTTCCATAAATTTTTTACTAATAATGAAATGACATTTGTTTGACGTACATGTTGCAAAGAAAATCATACAAAAATATGTATTATTCTATAATAATTATAAAACTAAATGAGTGATGAAATAAATTTCAGTTGGATCCGTGCAGGGGAGTATAGCGAGCATAGTGCGGGAGCGGTGCGACAGTCTGCCGGGCGTGGGCGCGGGGCGCGGGGCGGCTGGCGGGGGGGCGCGCGGCCCCGCAGCATGTACACCCCGCGACCTGAGCCACTCGCCCCCCATGGCCATCGCTAACAGCCCGCTCAGCCCTCACTCGGGTAAGCGGACTGCAGTAGTAACGCTATTGTAAATGAACTAAATGATAGATGGTGCTCAAACTTCGCGTCAGTATAGAAAACAGTTGTGACAAAAGATAATTATTTGGAATAAGATTTAAATGATCAATTCCTGGTACTATTTTGACAGAATGTATCATGCTATCGGGAAGAACCCTATTGTAAATGAACTAAATGATAGATGGTGCTCAAACTCCGCGTCAGTATAGAAAACAGTTGTGACAAAAGATAATTATTCGGAATAAGATTTAAATGATCAATTCCCGGTACTATTTTGACAGAATGTATACCTGCTTTTTAAAAAAAATATGTACAATTAGAATGCTATTAATGATGGCTATTTTTTAAAGTACTTTTCCAAAAGGATTCTAAAATAATGTTCTCATTTTTCAGGTATTTATAAATTACGATTATTCAAAAATTAATTTTGAATGAAATAAATTTACCAAAAATTTTAACAAAATGATTGAATAAAAAGCTATAATTTGGTCAATTATGCAAAAAAAAAATATTTTACTGCTCAAACTGTTGTTTATTCCTTTATGGCATAACTTGAATAATGTCTGTAATGTGAAGACATAGCGGCTCAAGATAATAATAGTGCAATGTTGTTCTATTCTTTTACTCTTCTGAAGAATTAAAATGAATAACAGTAATTTTGTTTTCAACAGGCGCTTACTCAACGGATAGCGCGGGGTCCAGTATATCTATAGATGAGACGGATAGCCATCACCACCCGCTGCAGTTGGATGACCTGCCTTCACACAGCATCATCCGCATGATCAACTCTCGTACTCCGGACCAGCGAAGTATTCCCGAGGAGTCGGCTGAATCCATGTGCTACTGGCAGCCAGAGAAGGCTCTGTCCGAGATAGTGGAGAAGGAGCTGCCTAGGAAAAGCTCGCTAGTCGGACCTTTGGAAATGAGCAGTCCAGTTCCTATTGCGGGATCCTCTCCTTGTGATACTGGATATATGGCCATGTCTCCTGCCAACTCTGAACCTGCCAGACTGTAAGTGTACTTGTCTGTTCTGTTTTCTAAACATTTTCAAAAGTACATTATTCATTTACTTATTTGTTAATTTTTGCTTTGCTTAAAATGTAATAATATTGAAATCAATGTTTTATGAATTGTAAAGACAATTGATATCTTTTGTAGATTACATTCACGCGCTGGTTTCAACTCCTCTAACCATTCGAGGACTTCTTCACTGGCTGAAGAAGCTTTGGACGGCAGCGGAGTAGTTTCCAAGAGCGACGGGTATGTGGATATGGAACCCTCCAAGGAGGGAGCCGGCACTCTGTCCCCTGCGGCATCTGTCTCCTCAGTAACCAGTGGGACTCCCTCTACAGATGTCCGCTTCTCAGAGTTCCACTTGGAGAAGGTATCTTCCTATTTATCACGACCTCATGAAGATGATGAGCGACCTGCGAGAGCGTATAGTTTCGGCTCCCGACCTGATCATATCAAAAAAATTATCATTAGACCAGACTCACATTTGACCTTTGATCATGCTCGAAAGAGAGCATTTTCAGTTGGCAGTCGATCTAAAACTTACAAAGACAATAGAATTCTTAGCCATGGAACTCCTCCTCACTGTCAACTACAGCATGTAACAGGAATGTCTCAGCAGAACTCCAAGTCTTCTAGCGTTCCTATACTAGTGGGGACACCATCTCGCTATTCTGGCTCTACAGAGCCTCTGGATGACCTCATGGAGATGGACTTCTCCAACAGAAGTGGCTCCAGTCCGACTAAGGCAGCGATGCCCCCTCCACCCCCGCCTCAACTGACTACCTCTAGGAGCAGTCAGCTGACCCTGTCGGTACCTCTGGCTAGTGAGCCAGTTAGCAAGTGTACCCAGGAGGAGGGCTATATGGACATGTCTCCTGGTAAAGTATCAGCTGGATATGTTGAGATGAAACCCGCTGAACCCTCAAGTGCTAAGGCCATTCCAGAAATTGTTAGAAAAACTTCCATGACCAAATCTCCCCCATCGAGTTCCTTTCATTTTATTAGAGGAATTGAATCTATGAATTTGAACTCTCAGTCTTCCACCCTGGACGGGTACGTGGAGATGTCCATCAACACGAACCCTAGAGTAGTTAACCGAAGTAGAATAGCATCTCTTCCGATAGAAATAAACTCGGGTAATGCCAAAATTATGCCGCTACTCAGTTCCAGTCCACAGTTTATTTTGCCCAATTATACAAAAGCAGACGACAATGGACAGATTAAGCCACATAATACCCTAAAGAGTACTCCACCCGCTGTTTCTCCTGGAATGTCTTCCGTTAGTTCCCACTCCAGTGGAAAGAGATCCAACAGGCACAATCAAAGGAGAAACTCTAAGGAGTTAGTCACTCCCTCCTCGAACCACGGTCAGATACTGTTCCCCCTCAGCCTTAACAGTCCCGGCTCCCCCATGAAAACCTTTACCCCCAAGGCACCACTGGCAGTGTCTGAGATTATGCCAGAGAGAAAGTGCCCTGTAGATGCTAGCAGCGGAACCCTCAAACTATCACACTTATCCAATGCTGATTCTCACTTGGATTCTGAATCTCAGGAAAGATCATTGCAACCTGTTTCTGATTACATGGATATGTTACCCGGGAAGCTAACAACAGTTAAGGAAATAAATGAATCAAATGTGAAATCTTCCGTTGATAAAGATACTAAGCAACTTATTAATAATGCCACAAAGGTTTCTGTCTCGGTGGTACCTGTCGATTTTGAGTATGTAAGTTTGAATCCAAATGCTACCATCGATAAGTCTAAACCTTTGTTGACCTTTAAATCCTCGAATGATGCATCGATGGAACAGTTTTCAATCCAACCGATTATGGACCGTATGTTATTTTCGTCGTGTAAACCTCCTAATGGAAGCCAAGCAATCAATGCATCCAAAGTACTTAATATGCCGAGGAAAATATCTACACCTGCTTTCAATTCTGGACTTACAAGAAATATGGCCGATATTGATTCCAAAGAAAATCATCACGATATTTTATCTTCTAATCCATTAGCCAATAAGACTATGATGTCTAATCCTTTGGCCAAAGCTAACAACATCAATCAAGTTCAACCGGTCAAAAAGCCTATTTTGGTTCTGAGCCATACGCAAGCACTTACGGCAAACTTTAAGCCGATACCTGCAGGCGATAGTTGCGAACCTCGAGGTGTTAAATCAGGGTCACCCAAACCTGTGGAATCTGTTCTGAACCGTCAGTTGGCTGGTGCGCAATACGATAACAAGTGCAAGAATAAAGAGGGCGAAGGCTACGAGGTCCAGAACGGGCAGAAGAAGAAGGTGAGCCGACCGAGCAGCGCCAGCGGGTCCAGGCCGCCGTCGGTGAGCAGCGAGGCGAGTGGGGGCGGCGGCGCCGAGGGCTCGCGGCCCGGCTCCGTGGTGGGGGAGGTGTGCCGCCTGCACTACGCCAGCCTGGAGCTGGATGCGCCCGCCCCGCGCTCCCCCCCCTGCCGCCCCCTCCCGGAGGAACCTTCAGCTATGCGGAGATCGACTTTGCTAAAAGTGAGGAGCTCAAGAACACCATGAATCTGGTTGCCAAGAGTAAGAATTAACTATCTGGGCTTCTCGGCCTGTGTGTGTCCATGGACTAGTAATACTCGTACTTCCTGTGCTGGTGTCGCTAGACATCATGAATCTGGAGTTGGCGCGTGCTTGGTGACATTTGCATTTACAATAATTATAATGCCATGTATACCTATTAAGATTTTTTCACACCAAGTGTTCATTATTTTAAGTTCATTTTAATATCTGACATGTAATTTTGATTAGATTTTATATAAAGCATATTCACATTTTTGTAGTTTGTATCGCAAACAATATGAACCTCTTAAATCTCCGAAGGTCGTCGTGAATTTACCAAATATTATTTGCCGGTAGTCTCTTTCTAGAATAGACTGATTTATACAATACAATATTTATGCATCGAATGTTGTTACAGATAGCATTGTGATATTAACAAACTATAGTATGGAAGACATTTTCTTTTAGGACTTTGAATACTATTTTATGTATATGATTATCTTTTCGGACATTATGGAGGCTTCATTTCTGGTGTTTGTATCGCTTTAAAAACAACGTTCTCCTGTTTCAACATTATACTTCTGTTGGACAGTAAAATAGTGAATTCTCATAAAATGAGTGGTAAAGTATTAGGGATAACTCCTCTGGAGTGAGATGTGTATTAGGTATAACTCCTCTGGAGCGAGGTGTGTACTAGGGATAACTCCTCTGGAGCGAGGTGTGTACTAGGGATAACTCCTCTGGAGCGAGGTGTGTACTAGGGATAACTCCTCTGGAGCGAGGTGTGTACTAGGGATAAGTCCTCTGGAGCGAGGTGTGTACTAGGGATAACTCCTCTGGAGCGAGGTGTGTACTAGGGATAAGTCCTCTGGAGCGAGGTGTGTACTAGGGATAACTCCTCTGGAGCGAGGTGTGTACTAGGGATAACTCCCCTGGAGTGAGGTGTGTACTAGGTAATTAGGTTGTTCTACTATAACAGATCACACACATGTATATTCCCTATAGCTAGGTTACGTAAGACTGATGACATATTTTGTGGAGGAGAATACCGCTGTTAGGTTTTTTACGTTATTAACCCTTGTGGAGGATATTAAATATTTACTTTGTTAATTATTTATACACTTTTCTTTAATTAATCTTTTTATTTGTTATTTTCGATCATTGTTTTTAGGTGTTTTATTTTATTATTATTTAAACTTGTCAAATGATTGCTATTTCTATTGAATAATCATTACGTGTTACTTCTTTTTTTTTAATATAAAAAAAGAAACATTTCAGTTCTTATGATATACCCAAATATTTGAATTTCGGGGCTGCTTAGATTAGCTGCTGTTCTACAAACAACTTTGGTATTATTCTTGTACCATCTGTGTTACAATACAAGATGTTGTACCAGCTTATTTACTAAGATTGTTATTTACTGCTTCGAGGGTTGCAAACACAATCCTAAATCAAAACCAGAATCAAATGCAATAGCAATCTTTTTTTAGGTCAAGAATCAATTTGTATTGTTAAAAAGTGAGTATAACAATATTATATTGAGTTATTCTGTTAGAAGAGAGAAAGTCACAGATAGTTTGTTGCATCAGTTTAACTGCGATAGAAAATTACATTACAACACTACTTTAAAGTTTTACGTATTGAATTTATTTCAATGCATATTCATTTATTAAAAGTTATGCATGATACAAACTGATTAGAGTTATGTTCAATATGATTATTAATTATTTATAAATTATGTGAATTGCTATTGGTTTATAAAACCACTAATTTACATAGTTTGTCTGTTAATAGTTCTGCAAAACAGGCTATTATTATTTTGTGAAAATATTTATCATATCTATAAAACCCGATATTTTATTCTAAATATTGTAAAAACAAGATAAGTATCAATCTTTTTTTATAATTTATTATTTATACAAAAAAGTTATTTATTTGTTAAAAATCTTGAAAAAAGGTTTATATAGGTTAGCATCATGCTATCTTTATTATAAACAGTGTACTAGAAGCGAAGCTTATTTTAATATCTGACAAATATAAATTATATAGCTACTTTTAAAAATAAATCATGTATAATATTAAGAAATAATTGTGCATATTGTTATGTACAAAGGTGTACTAATGTTTCTTTTATAGATACTATTTTGGAGTTATTAAAGAGTTGATTACAATTATATCTGCAAAAATCATATTGGTACCCAGTTATTAAAGTTTCAACACTTGAAATAGTGGGTAGAATACTTATGGCATCACTCTTACTTCATTCAAATTGTTAGTAAAATTTAAAAAGCCACAAACTCTACACATAGATAGATACAAAACATGCGAAAATCAGTAATAATAGAATGGACAGCTACAGAAATTGATGGAAGTCTTACTACTTTCCTATGAAACTAAATAAATAAATACCTATCACAAGTAAGATAAATCAATGCTTTTAGTTTTGTCAGATTAAATAATATAAGTAGTTGTAAAAGATGAATTTTTACTATTGTAAATTGTGAAATTGTCCCACCTTTTAGTCATCTATATTGGTTTAGCGGAAACAAATATATAAGTAATACCAACTCCCTCCATCTGTTGATCACTTAAATAAAGCTGTTTCACAACATTACTTATGACTTAGGTAAATGTAAAATCTACCCATTATTGTAAAATCATATTTTAGGTTAAATTTGGAAATGAAAATGTATGTCATTAATTGTAATGTGCTAAAAGTGTATCCTTAAAATATGTTTATATTTATGTTATATTGTTCCGGTCCTATGACTCACAAACCGAAATGTGTTCAGCTTTGGGATGGTTGGTGTCATTACACAAGTAACCTCAGTTGTACTTAATGTGCGCCACCAGACCGTGCAAATATATTTTATCCAACACTTTTATTTCATTTAAGATATTATTTACAATATGCAAAATCACGTATGATTGTTGAATTCTTTAAACTCATTCACACATTTGGTAAAATGTATTATTTTGTGTCAGTTTAGATTGGAAACAGTCACTCGTGTCTGGTAGATAGAGGTAGCCGAGGATGAATGTATAATCTGGTCACGTGGAGTCGCATACGGATCTGTAGGTGTAAGTAGGTTAGGCTAGCGGATAGTAGTTGTGGCGAGTAGAGTAAGGTAAGATAAGAAGTAGTGGTAGAGGGTAAAGGTTGAGCAGGGAGCGGACAGCCACTGTAGTGTCATGCCAAACTGTTTCTGTGCCAACATAAGGAATGTTATTAGCTAAACTTAACAAGCTTAAGGTGTGGCTGTATTCCAAATATTAGTGTCTACGAGTCAACCTTGTTATTGTTATGTCGCTTGATCTGTAGAACCGAGTGAGACTCATAGAAGACAGAAGTCCTTACACTTATTGATGTACTTAGAGTCGAACTTTGGTTAGTTATTTTTCACAACATAAGAATAATGTAATAACTGAAAGGTACGTAGATTAGTGTGGAAATATTCCTTGTAATGCGGTAAATATCCATTTTAGTCTTTTCATGTTCCTTTGTTGTGTAAGCGTATAGTATAAGTGAAATATTGTCAAGTGGTGTGTAATTAGGAGATGGATTAGTGAGGTAAGGTTAGGTTAGGGTAGGCTAGGCTAGGCGCTAGCCAGGTGTAACTGTAAGCTAGGTAGCTAGGTGTAGGGGCAGGGGCAGGGGTTAGGGGCAGGGCCCAGCAGCCGGTCAGCAAGCGCGCAGATAACGTCCATGTATTATAAAATGTTACATGTTTCTAAATGGTGCTACCCAATCAATATTAATTCCATGTTAGGTCATAGTGTTTCCTATTATTTTTACAAACTCTCAAAATACACTCGGGCCTATAAATTTCCTTTTTTATATGTTGAATCTCGTAAATTTTGAGAAGAAATTGTGCGAGAGAAGTTTACATCTAAGTGCGTTTATTACAGATTGTCAGTATCGGTAGCATTACAATGTCGCTAGGAAAGTTTAGATGTGTCATAGCAGCTTTTAGTCACATAAATCACTATAGAAATATATATTTTTTTAAGATTGAAAACTACTTAGCTCGGAGATATAAAATAGATTATATTTAATGTAAGCGAACTAAAGCATTTTTCTATGAAAGTAGATTGAAATATAACCAATTCATAATGAAAAGAGGGTCAACAGTTGTAATGACAGATATTTTGTGTTTATGGTAGCTTCCAAATATTACGCGTGTTGGACAACTGGTAAATATGTAACATTATACTAAACTTGTATAACAAAACACCAAATATTACGCGTGTTGGACAACTGGTAAATATGTAACATTATACTAAACTTGTATAACAAAACACCAAATATTACGCGTGTTGGACAACTGGTAAATATGTAACATTATACTAAACTTGTATAACAAAACACCAAATATTACGCGTGTTGGACAACTGGTAAATATGTAACATTATACTAAACTTGTATAACAAAACACCAAATATTACGCGTGTTGGACAACTGGTAAATATGTAACATTATACTAAACTTGTATAACAAAACACCAAATATTACGCGTGTTGGACAACTGGTAAATATGTAACATTATACTAAACTTGTATAACAAAACACCAAATATTACGCGTGTTGGACAACTGGTAAATATGTAACATTATACTAAACTTGTATAACAAAACACCAAATATTACGCGTGTTGGACAACTGGTAAATATGTAACATTATACTAAACTTGTATAACAAAACACCAAATATTACGCGTGTTGGACAACTGGTAAATATGTAACATTATACTAAACTTGTATAACAAAACACCAAATATTACGCGTGTTGGACAACTGGTAAATATGTAACATTATACTAAACTTGTATAACAAAACACCAAATATTACGCGTGTTGGACAACTGGTAAATATGTAACATTATACTAAAAACTTGTATAACAAAACACCAAATATTACACGTGTTGGACAACTGGTAAATATGTAACATTATACTAAACTTGTATAACAAAACACCAAAAAAACCTTTGTATGAATGTTGATGAATGTTAATTTTTACTAATTATATTGGATAAACATAGTTAATCTACTTGCGGTATGGCATTTCCTCTGTAGTATGTGTGAAGAAGTTGAAGCACTTTACTAGAGAGGGAATATGACCATGTTCGCCTGAGAGTAATGTGCCTTGATGTCTGGAATGTGCACATGCCAAAGCCAAAACAAACAACACGATTCATAATCTGAGACTGAGTTTATTTTTTTTAAGACTAATAATTGAATAAATATATCTTTAAAGATTTATTATTTCCATGAATAACGGTATATTTGAGTATAACACTGATAAAACTTTATAAATTAATTTTCAATCTACATAATATATGTAAATTGTTTCTTAAATGTCTCCCCAGTTCTCTAGTTGCAGTATTAGTATAGTAAGAATACCCCAAGACAAAATGTATGGTGTTTGTTGTGAAAGTGTTTAGACATTAGAATTTGTAAGTTGCACTATCAACTTGGTTATTGAATTATGTTTATTATGACGCTAAAGTTATCCACACGTAAGATCATCATATTAGGAACATTCCTGTAACAGGTTTCAAGAAGCTTCTACTCGGTAACAGCTACCTGGTCTCTGAAGAAACGTATCTTGTGTAGACCTACGATAGACAATAATTTTTATATACACTCCAACGTGTACGTAATTTGTAAGTTGTCAGAATTAGGGAATGGGAGTGACCTACTTGCTACAAACATCTCATTAGTGCCTTTCTTAACAAAGACCAGCAGACCAGGTGTTGTTAATGTCTTTAGACAAATGAATGACGCTGACAATTTTATGTTGTGTAGACAAAATCCTTTGCATTATGTAATTGTGTTTGTTATGTTTTTGTTTTTCTATGTAATATGAAACATTTTTGTGTTCAATTGAAATTTCCTCACTGGGTAAGTTGAATGGATTGAATATTTGCACTGCCTTGTTATACATATATGTATGTATAGAATATAATGTAATATCACTCTGTATATTTGGTATAATGTTGTAAGCAAATAGCAAATTATACACACAGTGTAGCCCTGTCTAGATAGCTAAATTTACAAAATGGGAAATTAGATTGTAACTCCGAGAAAAGTGATGTTCAGAAAGCTGTTAGCATACCGAGGATTGTTAGATCTAAGATCAAACTAACTATAAGTAACATTTAGGACATGACTAATGTTCAACTTGTACAGTGTGAATAATAGGGATATTTTGTAAACGGAGCACAACGAAATTTATGCTAATTTTTCTACTTCTAGGCTTCTGCTATTCTTTAAGTATGTAATTCTTACAACTTTTATAATAGATGTTGAAATTCATTCAGAAAATAATCTTCTCTGTGTACTCTCAACAAGAGTATATTTCTTAATTGAGTAACATTGTGCATTATTATTTTTACTGTCTTCAGTTACTTTTCTTTTAAGGGCTCACAATTGGAAAATTTATTTTCTCTGCAAGAATTAAACTCTTAATGTGATTCTAAAATTATATCAACAGTTGAAAGGAAAAAGTTACCAAACGACATAATATGTGCAAAGGAAAATGATACAAAGCGACATAATATTATTACGAAAATTACTTTTTCCTTTCCATCGTCGATACGTACCTCCAATAACTTTAAACAGCGTCTCATTTCACAGGTATCTTACTGCATACATTAAGAGCTTTTGAGTTCATATCCATTTATACCAGTATTGTAGGTTTTTTGTTTTCCATAGCCAAGTAATGTACCGCAAGATGTTCAACATAATAATCCTAACCGTTAGGAATATTGCCATAAAATACATTTATATATTATATGATTATATTATCAGTGTGCGATAAGTTGGAGCGTAAGAATTTATTGTAAAATTAAGGCTTTGGGTTTTTTAAATATTGTATTAAAGGATGAAAGATTATAATTTTAGGAATTGATTATTATCAATACGCTTATTGTCTACGCAGATTGTGCAGCTGGGCTATAATGCTTTACAATTCAGTTTAGCTCGAGAATATTACAAAGTTAGGTAAGTTTGTTAAGTGCGCACTATATAATGTAGAGTAGTCGCTGTATGGTTGGAGTGATCTGTGTAAGCGGGTAGTGCACTGGTACTATCATATGAGATCATTGTTTAGCCCATTTATATATAGTTGTACATAGTGCATGTGACTACGGTAGCCATGTTCGCATGTACCACCCTCTGAGAGTGTAGTCCGATTGTTATAATTATGTGAATTGCATGTAATTTACGTATAGAGTTACCAAATTGGTTGTATCTAGGTTAATGAAAATTTTGAAGACCTTTAGCTGTTTACAGTCTACAGTGTACACAGTGGGGTATCTTTTTGAATGTCTCAGAAAGGAGCTAAGATTTAGGATCGCTCGGGTTTCCGTATTGTTCTACGAGGCACTCGGAAGCGCTGAAGGCTGATCCCTACTCGGGAGCAGGTCAATTAACACTGCCATATTTCCACATTACCTCAGAATTCTTCCTACAACACCAAGTTTCGAAAGAAATGTACAAATAACTGTTTAATGTTAATAACAATTTTTAAGTATTGGCTATAAAAACACTAATTCTATATTACGCTAAAGCTGTCGAGATTTTCTCAAAAATAAAATGTTAATGCTACCTATGTAAAGTTATTATTGTTTACTTGATATTCAAATTATATTAATATCGCTAGAATGTTTGTTGTTTTATTATTTTTATCCCTACCTTAATTACCTTTCCTAAAATCATCTGCTTGGAGTGTAAACCTGCTATCTGCAGTAGAACTTCTACGGATAGCAGATTTACATGAGCCCTGCATAATATTTATTGGCTTACATACAGGGTACAGGGCTCATGCTGGCAAAGTTCCCTCTATTACCATAGATGGGTCCTCTTGGTCAAGGTGAGCCAAGATGGTTTTATGTTATTATTGGGGTTTAGGCCCAACCATCATGCCATTTCCCCGAGGGGTATGGTTACAAAGCGATCGAATTTTTTTCGATTTTAACATAACTCGACGTACAAGCGGGAAATCAGTGAATCTATATAATTTTTGGAGTCGATTTTGTAGAATAAAATATTTTGGTTTGACCCATAGTATTCGAGAAAATTGAATAGGTAAGGAGTTGATTTTTTTTGGAGAAATTTTTACAAATTGTTATCAAATATCATTTATTTAGTCAAATTAATACTATCCACAAAGAAAACAATAGCAAAAACCGAATTTTAATAAGAATTTGTGCAATTTTTCTTAATCCACGGTACTTATGAAAGGTTTTACGAGAATAAAAAAAATATTTTTTCAAGCTCAGATTCAAAAGTCGTTACACATTCGACTCCAAATATGATGTAGATTCACCAGTTTTCGGGTTGTACTACGAGTTTTGTTACTCCATGTATATGTACATATAAATATATTATTTATATTTTATGTAACATAATTTTTTTCTGAATAAATAAATTAAAAAAAAATAGTCATTACCCATCTAAAAATATTTTGGTAAATTAGATTAAATTTTTATTTATTTATTACAAGACAATATTATTATTACGTTTTCTTCAGTATATTTAAGTAGGTATCTATTTCGTCGTTGTGCCTGCAAATTTCGTATGTAAATAATTTTTTCAGAAAAAGGAAAAAAAAAGGTTTATTCAAAAATACTTTTCATTTGTTACAAAACAAACAAAAAATAGAACTATGTTTCGGATTATTATAACAATAGAATATTCAATAAAACGATAGTTCTTAATATGTTCGCAAAAAAAAGGTTATCGGATTTTGCAGGCGCAACGACGATTTGGTACCTATGGGTACGACATATTCGAGTAGTATCTACATTGATTTATTAATACACAAACACACGTATTAATAAATCAATGAGTATCTATAATATTTATTATGGAGGTACGTTTAGATTTATTTGTAGATGACATATTTTTACATGAATTTATCGGTGTTTTATTCCATGATATTAATTTTACACCTATCATGGATGGAATTTATGTATTTTGAAACAGTCATAAATATTTCAAATTTATTTTATAATTATTGAATATCTGGCTATCGTCAGCAAAAATCCAGAAAAAATTAAATAAAAAGGGGGCCAGGTGAACAAGGATTTTGTTTTGGAAAATTTACTATTTTGTAATGCAGGTGACGCATAACATAGATCGATGTTAGCGAGACGCTTCACACTGTAGTGATGATGTGAAAAAAATTCTTTTTACATCGTACTTAACATCGATGTATACTGCTGAGCTGTGGACCGGATACACTCAGGCTGCATGGAACAAGCTGAGAGTTGTCTATAACAACGCATACAGACAACTCTTTGGGCTACCCAGGCACTGTAGTGCATCCGGAATGTTTACCACTGGACGCGTTAATTCCTTCCCGGCCCTCCTCCGTCAAAAGATCTGGAGCCTGTGGCAACGCCTAAAAGATGACAAAAAACTCCCTTCTACAAGCCACAGCAGGGTGGATCCACTCGCCAATTTACAAAAGGTGGCTTCTAATGCTGAAGCCACCCTAAAAGAATACGATACTTTATTCATTTTTTTTTTTAAAAGTATTTTTATTTTATTTGTATTTTTTTTTTTTTTTCTAAATGTTTTACTGTTATTATTTTTATTTTCTTTGGCATTTTATGTTCACTTATTTTAAAGTTATTTTTGTATTATGTTATCTTATTATGTTTTACAAGTGTATTCTTTTATATGAACCTTGGAGGCTTGCACTCACCACCTCAAGGTTTGGAATAAAAACTTATTATTATTTTTTTATTATTATAGACATAGAACGAATACTAATTATTATGCCTATAAAAAATACCTCCCAGAATCGGCCTGTCTTGATATGCTTAGGTACCTCAACTCATCTCAGACTATGTTAGGTACCTTGGCACGTCACTGAACCGCTAGCTCCAACTACCTGCTACACTCATCTACCCAAATGGTCTCAATTTACTTTTTGCAATTTTATTTTAGGAAATCCGAACCGCCAACAGCTAACAGTCGCTAGGTGAACGCGCCGCAGTTCACTTCTCTCAAAATGTGAATGCAGTTTGTGATATCTGTGATGCACATAGAAAAATAAATAAAACGTGAAATTCAATTTTTAAATGAATAAACACAATGTTGAAGTGATAATGAGTGTCGTTAAAAAAGTAGAAACAAAAAAATCAGGTGCCTGCCCGTAACCGATTAGTGTTTTATTCATTGAAAACAATGCTTAAACGGAATATTTCGAACGTGTTAAGGCTTTTGAAATTATTGGTTCTCTTTAGCGGTTTATTTTTCCCGCCAATAAGTGTACGGGCGGATGAGTTTGATAATAATTACGATATTTGGAATGATAAAATACAACGGAAAAATAATTTAAACTTGAATTTTTCCCGGAAAATAGTTGATAATGGAAATCAGATTGATCCATCGCCCAAGCACAGGGAGAGACAAGGAAAAAGTATGTACAAATATTTTAAATTAAATTAATAAAATACGTATTTTTAATAAAGCACTAAAGTTTAAAAGGGTTAGTGTTTGTTTTATTTGTTTTGAAGTTTTTGAAATGGATTAAATAAGGCTGGGTTGTTTGATCGTAAGTAAAAGTAAAAAAAATATGTGATAATTGGTAAGTACCTACTTGATATTTAAAAAATAGGGTTAAGGTTTATGTTCTCCACAGATTAAATAGATTTTCTAAGATAAGGTACTAATAATGATCAAACTACCACCTAGCCTAAGCATAGATTAGCTCCACCGTAAGCTAGCTTTAGAAATTTTGCTGTGTTTAAAATGATATTCCAGGTTTGTAGACAGCCACAAAGGAAAAATTACCACATAAATATAACATATATTATGGATACTCAATGATGTTTATTTAGTTCATATACCTATGTACATCAAACTATTTTCAAGCGTTACCGATTTTCGAAAAAAGTTATGTAAAAAAATAACGGGAAGCCCTAATTTTTGTCTTTTTTTTCATTAACAAGATAACTAAAAGTGACGGCACAAATTTAGTGCCCGTTAGGTGCAGATAAGGGAAAGTAGCAAGTACTAGCAGTATGTAGTATTATTATAAAAAATGAATAATAATAAATAATTACGTACCAAAGTGCAATAATAATTAGGTGCCAATTACACCAAAGTGCAGTGTATCTTGATCATTTTATTACATGAAGGTAAGATGGTCAGTTGCATTGTGGTAGCGCATTTGGCTATCGTGCATGAGACCGCGGGTTCGATTCCCGTAGGGGGTTAATATGAAATATTTATTTACATGTGATTTTCATATTAATATTTCATGTGTGATACCTTGGACTGGTACTGAAGCGTAAGACGGAATATTAGGTAAGTAGGTACGTAATATAGGTAGATACTAATAACCATAAAGTTTAACCAAATCCTTTGACGTCAATGTGTAACACACTAGTTGTTGTTGAGTTCACTAGTTGTTGTTTCACTTCTGTTGACGTTTGGATAAGGTGGGTATAGTCAAGGTGGGTAAGGTGGTCAGTCTCACCTTTAGGTGCGTCCAGGGTAACATTAAAGTTATATTGGGTGCTGGTGTGCCAAAGTAAAAAGAATACATAACAGAGAACTATGTTGTGACCATTCAGAGAGCTGAATAACCATCGAGCGAAGGAAAATAAATAGCTATTTTGATTAATAATATTTATGTTAGAAGCGCTCTCTATTATATTGATGCATTTGAATTAATTAATATACATATATTTAAAAAAATGTTATTTGAAACAAAGCGTCATTGATCAAATAAATTATTTCTATTCCGTATAATAAACTTAACCTCGTTAAAGGAACTAAGTATGTACTTTAGTTGGGTCATCATAAAGTCTCAGTAACCTGGTCACTTTATGGTCACAGTGAACTGGTCACAACGAGAGATCACAGTGAACTGATCACATCATGATGTCAGACCTGGTCACATCATGAGGTCAGACCTGGTCACACCATGAGGTCAGACCTGGTCACATCATGAGGTCAGACCTGGTCAAATCATGAGGTCACAGTGACCTGGTCACATGAAGTCACAGCGATATGGTATTTTCGACATTTGTGGTAAGTTGTATGTATAATACGCAGTTTTGGTTTAAAAACTTTTAAATCATTAAAATGTTTGTTTGGATTTGGAATTTTTCCCAATAAAAATAACGGTAAATTAAATCTTATGATTTTGGAGATATATGAAGAGAGTTAGATATTTTTGAATTCTGATCGGAGACGAATAGCGTAGATATTTTGAAAAAAACTGTCCTCTTTGGATCTAAAAATCCAGATACCTACTGTCCTCAATAAAATCATTACCCATTATTCGAGAATAAATTTAAATAATAAAACACTTAGTTCAAATATGTTATATCCAGTTAGGTAAATGTTAAATCAGCTGTTATTTTATTCGCCCAAGAAAGTGAATTTTACACATTGAATGATTTTACGCAGTTATGATTTGACTGTTTCGCGTTCACTTGTTTAAGAAAAACGGGTTGTTGTGATAAGTAGAGATAACCTACTGAGATAATGACGAATATCCAGTTCTTTAGCGGTAATATCCACAGGTACCATACGCAACATGCCTCTTCCTGAACTTAATTTGACAAGGAAACAAACTGCATTCTTGTTGCACCCACTGCACTGCATCATGAGATACTGCAGTTAACACTGCACTGGCTGTACCGTTAGCCATTCCCACTAATTGTTTTAATTGGCCGTGCATACTATTCGGGTGTCCTGTTCTTATTTTGATCCGTGTACCAACGAGTACTTTGTGCTGTGGTGTGTCTTTATAACGAGCATTTGAAGAAATCCCAGACATATTTTAAATGCAAGTTTTTAACGCAAAGGATTTAAAAATGGGTTAGGTTAGGTTTATCAGTGGCAGTGGGTTTTTTATGAAATAAATAGTTTATTTTAGGTTGTTCATATACTATATTGAATATACATTATTTTGCAGACAATGCATTTCATCTTTATTATTATTTTAACAACTTGTGCATTAGGTATAAATATGAAAAAAAGGTGCTGCGTCCGCAAACAAATAAAAAAAAATTGAAACAATTTAGGTAGTTCAGTATTAGCAACCCTTGGTATCTACTGTCATCCGGCGAAGGCGTTTCGGCTGGCTAGGCTATATACTACGCATGCCTCCCGAAAGCCGCCACCATGCTTGCCTATTTTACAAGGCATCAGGTTCTCGGCGTCTTGGACGTCCACTGTTGACAATTCGCCGGCAGTTTGCGGGACGTTGACTTCACATGGGAGGATGCACGGGAGCTGGCGGCCGATCGCTTGGCCTGGAGGCAGTTTGTGGAATCCATATGCTCCAAATAGTGAACGGATATGTATTTCCTATAATATAGTAGGTATGAAGTAATACGCTATTTGTCATCTTACTTTCATGTAATAAATTATCAAGATACAAAAGCACACCTATATAATCTCAGTATGTAATAAATATATTATAATAAAGCATGTTTTGGTAATTTCGTATTCTCCAGTGTATTCGTATAACGGGCATTGTTACTCACTACAAATATTTACGCACAAGAATACTGTAATTAAGTTGAAATTAATACTGTGAGTACATCGCACCTGGACGATAATAGTGTCACAATTCCATAATACACAATCGACGACGTGTAAATAATATTATACGCACATGAGCATTTATGTAGGTATGTAAGTAAATCATGTTAAAAAAAAATTCTAAAATTTGTGCCAAAATGCCTAGTGGGACAATATTAATTTATTCTACCATATTTCTAATGTAGTTGCTAATTTTTTAAATGCAAGATGGCATGTTTCTCGAATAACAAACAAAGATTTATTTATTCGATGCACCTAGACGAAATATTTAACAAGATCTCGCAAAAAATGTTGTGCTTTATTATTATTCTGGAAGTGCAATAGTGTGGTTATTTACAAGTTACTAACACTAATCTAAAATATTAAAATAATATACACATATTATAGATGATGATAATATTTATGGGCTTAGATTGGGCTTATAGTGGTTAGATTGTATTTTTTAAATAATAATATTAGAATTTAAATTACTTGAAGCTTAAGTATTTTTTGTGCATGCAAAACTAACGTGTGAATTTGGAAATTAGTACCTATAGCATAGTTGTTAAAAGATATAATGCGTAGATACCTAATTAATGTGATGTTTTTTGAAAGAAATGCGAATATGACTGTATGAAAGATTATAGTAAATCGAGACAGATTAAAGCAGGTTGAAGAATTTGTATTATTTGGGATAGTATGTTTACAAGAGACGGAAATGTGGATAAGGACATTGAGAGAAGGGTTAGTGCCGGAAACAGAGTTAAATGGTGCCTTGACATCGATAGTGACAAATAAGAACTTATCGAAATGAAGCAAAATTGGCAGTACACAACGGAGTTCTGGTACAAAATTAGTGAAGCGTGGTGCTGGAAAAAAGAAGGATTAGACTGTAGAATGCGATTGATGGTGAAATGCGATAGGTGTACAAATGTCGTTCTGGTACCAACCCTTATGTATGATAGGTGTGGTGATGGAAAGTCGAAAATGAGATGCTGCAATGCTGAGAAATGCGATCGACTGTGTGTAAGAAAGGGCTTTATGATGGTTTGGTCAAATGGAGCGATGAGTGATGAAAGAAGGCTAAAAAAAGTTGAAATGCAAGTGTGCTGGATGTAGAAGCCGAAGAAGGCCCAAAACGACATGGCATGGACCAAGTACAAGTACTTGAAAGTGGACATGTGAAACGAGTCGGAATAATCGGCGGTCTGTGCATGGATGTATGAAGCCGAGAGGAAGCAAAGGAAGACATGTCAGGACAAGTGGTATGGCTTGAAATCCTCTGTACCTACGCCTACGGGGAAAATGGCGTGATGGTTAGTTAGTGAATTAGAGTATGAATTGTAGAATAAATATATACGGAAGTAATTGGACAGTAAATATTACTCTTCATGGCGTTCTATCCGCTCTATCTACGCTACAAAATTTAATGGCGTGATGGTTAGTTAGTTAATTAGTTAAGTAAAAATAGAGTATAAATAGTATGAATGATTAAACATTCCCCCCCCAGCCCTCAACGCTTCATGTTCTATAAAAAATGTGTTAAAAATTATGTTAAAGTTATAGAATTTCCGATTTATAAAATTTTAATTTTATCTGAAGAATTACAAGCACAAGCTAAAGTAAATTATAAGTAAAATAAGTAATAAGTGTAGGAGGTACTTGATTAAACACAAATGTAGGTACCTCAACTGTTTTAATTATTTTTAAAGTTATCTCGATTCTCGATTACGGTTTGGCCTTAATAATACAAGTACAGTGCATCGGTGGACATCGTAATACTTTCGGTAGAATTAAATATGTAAGTAAATTATGTTCAATACAGAAGATTTTCTTTTTCACGGTCAGTTCACTAGTTATCACCATGTTGTGTTACTAAGGTACTAGGTAAAGGTACCCATTATCGATTTACAATAACAGTAAGTACTGTAACGCCTACAGGTAGGTACCTTGGAGCCCTTCTACAGAAGACCTGAATAGTCACCATTCTGTTAGTAAAATACCCAATCAATTTAATGAAACAATATTGGTACACGTTTACGTTTTTTCATATTTTCTACAATCATTAAAGAATTAAAACAAATAAAAAACAAATTTGCTAGCTATGTACAATTATAACGTTTTTGTCCTACTAGATCAGTTAAATATAATAACCCAGTTAATTCCAATCTGCTTTTTATTTCATTATTTTCACTATTAAAATTAAAATATTAAAAACAGATAAAATTAAATTTGCTAGCTTTGTATGTTTCTTTTATTCACTTTGTAATACAACATTATAAAAGAAAGCACAGAAATATTGTATAAACCATATATTCTAATTCCTACCCAGTTTACAAGGAAAAACTTTAAAGCCGAATTAAAGCTGAGGTAAGATAACTTACAGATTATTGAAAATTATCATTTTAGATTGACCTATTGTTATTTATTCATTTGTAATTAACATTACGTTTTTGTAACTAATACATAGCAATATACTAAAACATATTTAAATAACTTGAAATTCTAAAAGAACTAATAAACTAACTAATTTATTATGACTAGAGACTGGAAAACAGCGCTGTGTTATTTGTGAAAAGCGGTGTTAAAAGCGGTGAGATTTTTTGCCATAAAAAGTCAAAGGCGTTATTTTTTTGCCATTAAAACACGGGTTATAATTTACAAAAGGCGTTGTTTTTTTAAAAACAAATGTATATATTACTATAATACATATTAAAATATTTTTAAAAAACTCAGTACAAATATAATTAAAGTAACAAATATTACAATAAATTACATTGGAAATATTTATGTGTGCCAATGACTTTCAAACTCACCTAAACATTCTCAAATGGATTTTAATGTTTAAACTTTTATGGCAATGTTTTAAATTTAAAAATAAATCCAATTCCTTTCAAACTACTTTTGTTACTTTGAAATTAAAATTAGACTTTGATCGTGAGTTTCATAAACATTAACATACATGGCAAATGTTTAATTTTTATATTTAAAGTAAATTTATATAAACCAAAATTTAATAGTATATGCGATGTTTATGAGTATTTAAATTTGAATCGTAAATTCTTCATAACATGAAATTATTGGCATACCCTGTGTGGCAAAGTTTATTCAACATTTAAAATTATTCATGTTAGATGTTACTTCCTTCTGAAATCTAAATTACATCAACATTGAAAATTGTGGGCAGTGTGGCAGTTTACTTCCTTCAGGAATTCTTCCGTCAAGTACAGTGTTGTACGAAGACAGGAACCTTCGGAATCACAGGTCACAAGGCTCCCAAATCGATTCTAAACAAGCATCAGCAAATTGAGGATGTGTCGGCGAACCGATTTGAGTGCCTCTGCTATGTTAATTTTCCTCCCAAAGAAACTAAACTATTCTAAATAATATGGCGAACTACAACTGAGATACTTCTCCATTAATGTTTTTGTGCACGGCAAACCTTCAGCACCTGAAAAAAAATACAATTGTAAACTGAAAAAAGAAAACTGTATTTTCGTCAATTTTTTAAGTCTACTGTCAAATGTGACAGTTTTCATTCGGCGTTAATCTTGAAATTATAAATAGTGTTTTGTAAAAGTTGTGGCTTTGGATAATTGTTTTGATCAGTGACGTTTACGAATCAAATTCACTGTTTACTATAAAAATTTACAGGTAAAAAGTTGAAAATGTCGTAATTCACCACTTCATAAATATGTGTCATAAAGGCGAAAAAGTTATCAACATCGGTAAAATAACATTTCATAAATAAAATGTTTTGCTCGATTAATCAAATAAAGTAAAATAACAAATAAAAAATAATATGTTTTGCTCAGAATTCGTAAAAACATATCAAATACCTTTTCATTCGTTTGTCAATCCAGGCTTTGACATCTGACATCAGTGACATCCATAGAATACACACTAATTATGACATCAAAAGATTCCATAGAATGACGCAAAGAAACGAGCGTGAAGTTAGCAACTCAAAATATTCGCCGAAATATTTTATGGCTGTTCAAACTTGGAATAGTTTAAAAACAACGAATTTCGGATTATTTTCAAAAAACGCCGAATTTCGTGCTAATTTAAAAAAACACGGAATTTCGCGTTATTCGCGTAAAAATGCCGAATTTCGCGTTATTTTTCGTTTTATCGCGATCGCGAAATTTTTCCAGTCTCTAATTATGACTACAGTTACATTACATTGTTTTACGGAAGCCATGAGTCTCTTTACGACGGCGTACCTCTATTATTTCGCAGAGTTACTTTCATTGAATGTTGAATGAATAATTCTAGTTTTTTTGGGTTATCGGATCAAGAACACTGTAACATCTCTGTAGAAAATTATTAATAGTATGAATACTCTCAAATTTAACCTAAATATTTTATTAATTTGATACGTAAACTTACAACGTAGGTGCCTACGCTGTTGGGTGGATACATATCTAATAATTATTATATTTTTCCGTAGTTTCAGTAGCTGTAATATTAAATTAAAAATACATTTTCATTTCAATTTTTTTCAATCTTAACAGGTCTAAAGGCTTAATTCTATATAAAAGTATTACATCTCAAAACGCCCAGGTTTTGAGAAAAATCATTTGCAATTTTGTGATCTCGCTGGTAATTGTACACGATTTATATAAAGTTTTGTACCTAAATTTAAAAAAAAGAAAAACACGCAATATACATAATTACATTATTGCAGAGGATAGAGATACATTTATTTATGTGCATTGTTTAATTACAACACAAGCTTGAGAAAGGTAACGCACATCACGGAGCTTCCGGGTTTAATTCCCGGCGAGTTCTTAAATATGAATATAATAATTTGTAGTAAGTGTGTTGTGATGTGATATAGGTACCTCTATAATTAATTAGGCTCTCTAGCATGTTCGATTTTATCGTGTATTTTAATTTTAATAGCAATACTTATTTTCTAATTTATTTATGCTACTAATAGAGGTTCAAAAGACTAACGGATTTATAGTAACAATTTCATCAGTATTTGTTTATAGAAATACATTGGGCACATTTTCACGCCTTACATCATCAGTATAAACACATAATTCACCTAAACAATGACTGATAAATGATTATTTTATTACAATAACAATTTAAACAAATAAATAAATCTCAACAGGGACGAGAAGTTTGGAAGGGAATATGGATATCTAGGCGTTTACAGGGCTTATGAACCTGTCATTGGCTGGGTTAAGTGGCCACTTGATGTATTACAACATTCCCCATTTCACCTAGTATTTGATATCCATAACTGCCAATTATCAGAACTTGTAAAAATGATAAAATAAAAAAAAATCGATCTTGTACATTTCTTTCATTTAAATGAAAAAAATTTTAAGATCGATTGTTTATACATTAATTATTGGAATGGCAAAATAGGCCCAAACTTTGACAGGCTATTTGCACCAATTTCTAGTTGTTTCCCTGTGGAACTGAAGCAGCGATATATATGTTTTGTGAAATTACTGAAAAGGAATTGAGAATTGGTTTGTTTTTCTAGTTCTGAGTTTCTTCTACCCCTCGACGGAGGACGAGTGCCTGGCGCAAGACCGGCGCCGCTCCGGGGTGTGCCTGAACCCCTACCGTTGTCACCAGAAGGGAGGGAGCTCTAGCGGGACATGTGCCCACGGGTTCGGAGTATGCTGCGTGTGTAAGTCTCTAAACCTACATTAAATTAAGTGCTAAATACCATAAAGTATATACACCGTGTAACAAAACATACAATCGGGAAACCAGTGAATCTACATAATATATTATTGATATCCTAACAGAGACAGAGAAACTCTGGAAACGAATGTGGGTTATCTAGGCGTTTACAGGGCTTATGACCTAGATAACCCACATTCGTTTCCAGAGTTTCTCTGTCTCTGTTGGGATATCAATAATATCTGATATCAGCCCAGCATCAGCATGGGTATAATCCAGTAATTTGTCTACAAGTATTTGTATTCATTTTTAAAATGTTGTTAAATCAACATCATATTTGGAGTCGATTTTGTAGATTTTTTTGTATTTATTTGACCCATAGTTTTGGAAAAAATTTATTAAGTTAATTTTTTTTCGATTTTTTTTTGCAAATTGTTATCAAATATAATTTATGTAATCAAATTAATAATATTCATGAAGAAAACAAAATAAAAAACCGCATTTTAATAAGAATTCATGCAATTTTACTTAATCTGCGGTACTAATGAAAGCTTTTATGAGAAGGAAAAAAAAATATTTTTCAACCTGGATTCAAATCATATTACACATTCGACTTGTACTACGAGTTCTGTTTCACCATGTATAAAGTGAATATTAAGAATAATTTCTTATCTCTTGACAGATTAGAGACGTCTAAAGAATAGGTTTAGTGGGTTATCCACGCATACTATCTACATATTATTATCTATACGGGAAGTATTTGTATCGGCGAAAAATATTCATGATGTGTAAATTTTATTGTGTCGGTGATATGAGCATATGGATTCCACAAACTGTCTCTGAGCTAAGCTATCGTTCGTTTTCGTGCGTCTTCCTAAGTCAGGTCCGTGTCCCGTAGTTTATAGAAAAAATGAAAACCCAGATACTTATATGCAACAGTTTTAATGCAAATTTGTTTTATTCTTGATCATTTACATTCTATGACCTGTCTCTTAAGTGGAATTAAACGACAGAAACCGCAATGTTATTACTGCAAATGATGTGCATATTTTAATATTTAAGTGAAATAAATACACGTATCAGATCTTCAGTAAACGGAATAATGACCCAAGTTTACACCTCTCCTAGATAATATTATAGAGGTCAACTATTACTGGGTTAATCATTATTGCATTCTAGTATTCTGTTTAGTACATACACCCATACTTAGCTTTTACTGTCTTACTGACATTCAATTAAATTCAAATATGCGGACGAATTTATCGTTATTTTGATATCATAAATATGACTCTACGAAGCTTGTGAATTCATTTCTTAAATACAAAGGAAGTAATAAGAGATAATCATTTAACTTAGAATAGTTGTAGAAAGTTTTGTGTTAGCAATAGGTAACGATTGCGAAACACAAGGATAATCCCGTCAGGATAAATTACCCTATGGAGACTTATTTCTTCTTGCTCTCCTTTATGAATACTTTAAAGGGTGGTAGGTGGTTAAAATAGCGAAAGAGTATGAACTTTAAACACTATTTTATTTTAAGTAAAAGTACAAGTAGATATTACACTAATACAAGATGGAAGTCGATAATATTATGAGCCCTGCAGCATCGGCTCGTACAGTTTATATACCCCATTTTTGGGGGTAGCGTACTTTCAGCATCTTCGAGTCAATGAACTTATAATTACACGATTCCCACATTTTGGGTGATCCATATGTACTTTCAGCATCTTCTAGTCAATGACCTAATAATTACACGATTCCCACATTTTGGGTGATCCATATGTACCCCAGTAAAGAGGGTGCATTTTAGTTTGTTTATCTTGTTTAAAAGGGTTTGAAGTGTCGCATGCACTTATGGTCGGGATATTACACCTCCCCCATTAAGACGTGAGATACCGTTTTAAGGTATCGGAGTCAAAACATTTAAATGCACAAATAGATAGCAATATAAGTATGTTAAGTAATTTATCAAAATAATTAATATTATTTAAAAATCTTATATATAATAAAGATATTTTTTAGTGGTTGCAAATTATAACAATTTGTTGTTTTTCACAAATGCAACATTTTAAAATCTTAAATATAATATGTATTGTTTTTACATTTTTATTACAATATAAATATAAAAGAATCATTAAAGTTATACAATATTATTCCTTTCATTGGTTGATCAATCATATGTATTTTCCTTTAATTATAGGTCTTTTTAAACAATCTTTCATTTGATTGGGTATTCGTAGTTTCAGGTTCATTATTTATATATTTAATGAAAAATTGAAGGGTATCCTTGCACATTATTATCTGGTCTTCTAGGATTGTAGCATTGATTATAAATTTGTATACAACAATTTTTATATCAAATAGTTTCTTTACAGAAGCAATTTTTATAAATCTTATAAGCAGCATAGAGTGTGGCTAATATCGAAAGAATAACAATTACTGAACTATAGTAATTCGAATATTTAATAATATTTGGTTTATTTTTAATTACATTCAATTGATCATTAAGTTGATTCAATTTATGGTTAGCTATTTTCAAGTCATCAAGATTTACATTAGTAAAACTTATTGGTGTTAAATATGGGATTGTGTATCATTTATTTTATCTTTAAGACAACAATCATCATCTAAAATATTAAAAGTTTGTGTAATTGGTATTATCTGTGTTACAATGTCGTTGTTTGCCACAAATTCCATCATTCGTGTATATGCTTTTACATGATTTATTTAAAATTTAATATTCCAGTACCTATAATGTTGGTTTCTTGAATAATTTTATTTTTACAATCAAAAGTTAATCTTGTATTACTAGATTGTACAAATATCCATCTATTGTTGGTGAGTTTTTGCCAAATATCAATTTTTCCATATAAATTTTTGAAGTTACATGAATCTGGTAATCTTGCAAAATTATCAATTAATAAAAGAACTTCGCATATGGCGTTACTTTCAATCGTGAATATACTTTCTTCCTTACAAATATAATGTTCATTAGATAACTTTTTACATTTTTCAATGTCATTAAATCTGATATATAATAATTTTTTTTTTGTAAGTCCATATAATTAAAATCATTTTGAATCATAGCATATGTTTTTGGGTTTTGTACATCATGTGGTATAGGTAAAGGTGTTTACTTTATACAATGCAAATTCTCTGTGTTGTGTTCAAAGGAATCAAAATTACATAAACAATTTTACCATCTTTAAAATAAGATTTCAATTCTGCAATATCAAGTAAGTTTACAGCATTATCGATGTTTAATGGTAAGGGAAGTTCTCTACCTTGTGTAAGGTAACCAGAACTAATAGACAATTCTTTAAATAGTTGATTAGCAGTTAAGACTGAAGGGTGTACTAAATTTTTCTTACTAAACATTATTGACTGAATAATGTTATTAACCTTTTTATTTAGGGTGTTTTTACGTTACCATCAATCCTTATTATTTTATAAGGTCCTTTATACGAAGGTGATAAAGGCCTTCTTTAACCTAAGATGATTTTTAATTACTACCATGTCTCCTACTTTATATTTGTGTGAGGAAGTATTTTCGTCATATCTGGTTTTTGATTTTTCTTTCGATGTTTGAATATTTTCCCTAGCTAGTTGTTGGGTTTTATTTAATCTATATTTTAATTGTGTGAAACGTATTCGTCATAAGTCGGTGATGAAGAGTCATTTTTAAATAATGAATGAATTTGGCATAATTGCTTTCTTACCGAACACTAATTCATAAGGTGTGAATTTAGTTGTAGTGTGAATATTAGTATTATAACTAATCATTGCAATAGGTAAAAATTGGTCCCAATTCGATTGATCTTTATTTGTATAATGTTTAAGGTAATCTTTTAAAGTACTATGGCTTCGTTCTAACGCGCCATTCGTCATAGGGTGATAAGGGGTGGAAGTTTTATGTTTTGTATTTAATAATTTAGTTACTTGAACAAACGTTTTAGACATAAAATTTTGTGCTTGATCAGTTAATATTGATTTAGGTATTCCAAAACATGAAATAAAAACTAAGAAATGGTTTGCAGTTTCTTCTGCAGTAGCATTTTTCATTGCGAAAGCCTGACTGAATTTCGTTAGGTCGTCTTGAAGAGTTAGTATAAATCTATTTTTTTTCATTGGTTTCCGGTAGGGGTCCAACGATATCTAAGGCTAATCTTTCGAAGGGTTCCTTTGAAGTTGAAGTGATTTCCATAGGGGCTTTATTATTTTTCCTTGAGGTTTTATTCAGTTGACATTGTTGACAATTTTTAATATAATTTTCAATACATAATTTCATTCCTGTCCAGGTATATTGATTTTTAATCCTGTTATACATTTTATAAAATCCTAAATGTCCAGCTGTTGGTACATCGTGATTTTCTATTAGAACTTGAGAAACGTCTTCTTGGTTAATTACTTTTATAATATTTAAATAAATATTAATTATTATATTTACGTCGTGAAATATGTAAAATATCATTTCTTTTATTTTATTGAAGTTTAACTGATTTATTGGGTCTTTAAAATCAGAGATAGCGATTTCTTTTACGTTATCCGTAACAAGTGTATTTCTCAAATTAATAAGTGATGTGAATATATCTTGATAAGAGGGTTTGTCATAATGATTTACTTTAACAAACATGTGGTAATAGGTTTTTCCGTTACCATGTGTCTTTTCAGTAGTAAATAATTCTCTTTCTTTTAATTTAAATTCTTCAATACTTTGCAATGGAGATTGACACATTATGTCAGTACAATAGGGAATAGAATCATCTAAAAATCTATAGCTGTTGGATAAACGATATTATCTAATTTAGTTTTCAGTAAATATACATTCAATTCATTAATCATTACATTATAAAAAGGTTCTTGTGGATATTTTACAAGAAAATCTTTATAAGTGTCTTCGTTAGTAATAGCATTTATTGGTATTCTAGATAGACAATCTGCGTTAGAATTTATCTTTCCAGGTTTATAAATTATTTGATATTGATATTCCTCTAATTTTAAACGCCATCGAACTAACCTTGATCCAGGGTCTTTAGAATTGTGTGCCCAGCAAAGAGGTTTATGATCAGTTAAGATTAAAAATGGTTTTCCATATATATATGGTCGAAAATGTTTTGTCGCCCATACTATTGCGAGATACTCTTTGTCTGTAGTGCTATAATTTCCTTCTGCTTTATTTAACGTTCTCGAAGCATATGCGATAGGTAAGTCTTTACCAACTTCGCCTTGTGAAAGTACTGCACCAATTGCATAATTGGATGCATCAGTCGTTACGATAAAAGGTTTCGTAAAATCAGGGTATTGTAAAATAGGAGAAGTTACCAACTTATTTTTAAGTTCATCAAACGAATTTTGTTGTTCTATTTTCCATTCAAATGGAATATCCTTTTTCAATAATGAAGTTAAAGGTTTCGTTATCTTAGAAAAGTTTTCTATAAAACGTCTATAATAACCCACTAGTCCAAGCCATGATCTTATTTCACGTGGTGATTTAGGTATAGGGAAATTCGTAACTGCTTTAACTTTTTCAGGATTAGGAGAAACTCCTTTATCTGAGATAATATGACCTAGATATGCGACTTCCTTTCGTAAAAATTCACACTTATCTGGTTGTAATTTCAAATTATGTTCTCTCAATTTTTTTAATATTTGACGTAATTTTGTGTCATGATTTTCTAAACTACTACCGTAGACGATAATATCGTCTAAAAATACGCAACAAGTTATTCCTTGTAAACCCGATAATACTGTATCCATAAGTCGTTGAAAAGTCGCGGGGGCGTTCCTAAGTCCAAAAGGCATTCGCGTATATTGAAAATGATTTCCTTCAGTGGAAAATGCAGTTTTCTTAGCGTCTTCTTTAGCCATTTTTATTTGATGAAATCCAGATGCGAGATCTAACGTAGTAAAATAAATACTATGTCCTAATTGATCTAAGATGTCTGTTATATTAGGTAGGGGATAAGCATCACCAATTGTTTGTTCGTTCAATTTACGGAAATCTATAACTATGCGCCACTTCTTTTCACCGGAAGCGTCCATTTTCTTTGGAACTACCCAAATAGGTGAGGAATAAGGGCTAGTAGAATGTTCAATTATTCCTTGTTGTAACATTTTCTTCATTTGTTTACTTACTTCTTCCTTATGCACATGTGGATATCTGTAAGTTTTAGTGTGAATAGGTGCATTATGTAATGTTTCTATTTTATGTTCTACTGCATCAGTTGAACTTAATGTGTCTCCTTCGAGAAAGAAAATATCGTTGTAATCTTCGCAAATGTTGTTTAGTGAATTTAATTCTTCTTGGTTAAGATGTTCAGTACGAACACAAGCTTTAACTTTGGATATTCTTTCCGAATTCGATAGAGGTTGAACTGATTTACCATTACTCGAAAAAGAATTTATTTCAAAGGGTTGTAAGTAGGTATAAAGAGATTTAACAGTTATAGTTTTCTCGGTGGTATTAAAAATCGAAGTGTACGCTTTTCCGTCCGAATCTACCTTTGTTATTGTATTAGCTATCATAACTCCTTTAAGGATTTCATGGTCCAATATCAATCCTTCTTTCACCTCTGGGTTCCTAACTTCAATTTTTATGATAGTTTCTGTTCTAGGTTTAAGTTTGAACAGATAATCTTGACTTTGAATAGGTATACTTGTATTGTCGATAACGGAGAGTATTAGATTTATAATTTATTTCAACATTATTTTTCAAAAAGAAATCATGACCCAAAATACCATCATAATCTAAATTTAAAATACTTGAAATCACGTGGAATTCGTGTTCAATAATTTTTCCATTTAGTTTCAAATTTAATTTAGTTGTACCGAGTGTTTCGCAAATCTTATCGGATTTTTCGATACCTCGCAACTTAATTTTATTATTAATATCGATATTATTTATCGAATTTTCATCAAAAATATTACCTTTAATTAGAGATACAGCAGCTCCTGTATCTAATAACATATCAGTAGTGATATCAATATTATTATTAAAATAAACATATAAACTTATGAAAGGTAATGATTTAAAATTTTCCTTTTCATTAAAATTTT
>JAGVSP010001287.1:0-77420 GCA_022494985.1 Micrasema minimum | reverse complement strand
ATAAACTTCTAGAACTGTTCAGTGGTACATAGCACATAGTACATAGTTCACGTTATTACTCGCCTGATATTGCAGATTACTATGAAAAACGTGTGACTATTACGAACGCCAAATGAGAATTCCGTGAGCCGCGCTGAATTTAAATTACCCTCTACACTTTACTATCAGTTCGTAAAATTAAATAAAAGCTGTAAACTGAAAGGGAGAAAAATTGCTATCGGTAATAAACGGGTTGAAGTGCGAAAAAATGTGTTTGGAAGCCATCCATCAACTTTTTTGTTATGTTCAAGTCTGGCAAGTTTTTTTGTAAGAAACACAAAACGTGAAGTGTATAATTTTAATACTTGTACCTATATATTATTAGCGACTTCCGTAGCATAGCGTAATCTCTACGACTCCGGACTTACGATACGGAGATCCGGGTTAGATTCCCTGTGGGAACACAAAAATCAAATGTGATTTTTCCTCAAGCTTGGATGTTTGTGGTGTTGGAACCTTCTGCTATGGCCCGTAGATATTAATTAAGACATTTTTTAAACAAATAGGTATTAAATTTAAAAACAATCTTAATCATAAATTTTTCGACGGTCCCAACGTATACTGTCGAATCTAAAAAAGGGCGATTTTTGTTTTATTATTTTAAACTGTCCAATTTACATAATATTTTCAGGTGGTCAAAAAAAAAAAATTATATTCGATTCAAAAACCCCGAAAATTTAAGAGGAAAAAGATTTTTTTTTACTACCTTTAACATGATGTAAATTGGACAGTTTATATACAATTCAATGAAAATCGCATTTATTTAGATTCTACAGTAAACTCAATATATGCATCTCCTAAATCGTGATTTTCGAGCTATAACGTAGTTGGAGCAAATGAGCGATTTATTATTGTTTTAAATTTGTACTTTATATTGTTGATAATATTACTGATTTTGTTTGTTTTAATTGACAATTTATGGCCGAGCGTGTTGTATTATGTGTAATAATATATTGAGTCTAACGACACTGAACGCTATTTTGTTTGAAAGTTTATGAATACTTCACTATTAACATCAATAAATTTTGGACTTCATGCGTCTGAATGAAATAAATATTATTTTAATAAAATAACATTACATTTTATTAACAAGAAAACTTATAATAGTATTACAATGAAAAACCAACATTTTAATGACTTTAAAAAAAGGTATTGTGAACATAGCTTTCATATTTAAAAGGTGTCTTAATTATTTTTCTGCTCAATCGTTTTCTCATGGTAGAACAGTCGTGGTCTAGATGCAGATGAGAAGCATGCCACCAGGATCTCCGGAGCCTCCTGAAGAGATACAGTCAGAGAAGTCAGTCCATCTCGTTGGGCTCCTTTCCACGGGATCGAGACCCTTTGACGAGTCCTTACATAATCAATTTTATAAGAAGGTTTTATGGTTCAATTATATTGATAACGCAATTAGATAAAATAGATTATATAAATCAAATAAATACATTTAGCGAGATAACAAATTATCATTATTTTGTATTAACAAGAAACCAAATGAATTTCGTTACTAATCCAATTATCTCCTTGGCACAAATGAAATAAATAATAAAATCTCTGACCTTTGTTCGGATAAAGAAAAACCAAAATCACCACCCATTATTGGAGGCTTCCGATACTCCGACTATCTTTATTAATTTGTTGGGATTAATTTGATTGTATTTATAATGGTGATTAGTATGTTTTCAGTAATAATATGAAAATAATTGTGTATTGGAATAACGATTTGCAAATTCTTGGTTTTGGTTTTAAAATATTAATTATTTAGGTATACCTCTTATATTGCAATAATTTAGTAACATTAGTTGATAAGTGGGGTCCCATAAACATACTTATTCATTGATTGTATCACAAATTATTTATACCACCTTTTAATTATTTATTACTTTAAAATATATTTTATTTTGACATTTTTACATTCAATTTAGGTTACAAATAAATACTCAAATGTTCTTAACACTCAATAATATTTTTATTCGCTAAAACGAAACTAATCCCGAAAACAGTCCAATTTTCAGAGCTTATTTATTTCCTGTTGAAGTCCTGTCACTGAAAACGTACCCTTGCGCAGATAAATTCGAGGGTGGGTTGTATAGTATTGCTATTGGCAAATAAGGCTTCGGGGATTACACACTGCCTGTCGGAGCTCAGGATTCTATCGGGACACACAGAGATTGAAGTTTCGGCAATAGCCTTTCTTTGAGCTGTTTAGTAGAATTGTTTTTATATAAAAGAGCTCAGTACGTAGTTTTGAAAATACTCGGAGCCTGTTTGTGTGAAATTTCACGGAGATTTAAACAGCCGGCAATAAAACAGGGGATTTTTTATGGGGAAATATATATCAATCCATATAAATAGCATTTTTTACGGAATAGAAGCGCATGCCTTAGATTTTTTTGGCGAATGACAGCTAACAAAAAATTAATGAAAGTTGAATATAAAAAAGGATAAATGATAGGTTTTACTTTCATCTGAAATTCAAATTGATAATTTTACGACAGCTTAAATAAGCACAATGTGATGTGGACCTGGCCTGGGCATGTGGGTAGGGATCACAATAGGTGTATCTATATGTACATACAGGTCGGCAGGAGGTGGATACAAGTATGTATCTATGAATTTTTGTCGATACAAGGTAAATAAACGCTTGACCTCGTTAAGCTACCATGCATGAGGTCAAGGGTTCGATTCCCAACGGGGGGTGGGGGATTTTACATTTAGTAAAATTTAATGAAAAAGCATGAATTTAAAAAAACAAAGTTCATTTTTTCTTTTCACCAAATGTGCCCCACGTCTATTAAATACATTCTTTAGTTCATGTATCCCTTAACCCTCGCCTTGCAGTGGTGGTAACCCGTTTTAAATCTCATTAGATAATGAATATCTCCGTTAATAATCAAATATAACCGTGGCATTGTAGTTCATCGTCAATCAAAACCATTTTACACCGCAAAAACAAATTGTATGCATCTAAGTATTGTAGGGGATTACTTAAAAAAAAAATAAATTTTATACCTGCTATGTTTTTAGAAATTTCATACGAATAATCGTTCATTATGCCTTTTTAAAAAAAATTGCAAAAGAGTTACTTAAAATGATAGACAGAGCTACTAACTGCATACTGATAGTAAAATAAAGTATATGAAAAATACAATAAATTGTACAAGTTTAAAATTATTATTTTGTATGGGTAACTCAAAGTTACCACACCGGGTGCCGTGAATCATTTGGTTCAAACACAGCACTTTACGGGTTAAACAAGACGTGAAAATACTTTACTTAAACTGTTTTATAAGGCCCTTAGTACTAAGAAAACAATGGTTACCGGATGTTTATCTTTGCTTAAGGTTTGTATTACTTGGGACCCACCGTCCACTACTGATTTGCCTAAACCGTCCTGTTTTCTCCATACAAACTATATGGGGTTTTAAGATCGAACCGGCCAGCTCCGCATCCTCCCAAGTCAATCCTCGTCCCCGCAGCTCTGACAGCAAACTGCCGTCGATCGTCCTAACAGTGGACGACCAACGCCGAGAACCTGAAGCCTTGTAAAAAGGCAATCATGGAAATTTGCGTAGAAAATAACGTTAAAAGACAATTAGACAGCAAGCATCGCGCAACATCATTTCAGAATACCGTTATTGGTTAATGACGTCATACCCGTCCACCATGATGGGCGTGAAATTCATTACGGAATGAGCGCCTATATTGCTGTGACGTCACACCGCATGCGCGCCAAATGAAGATTTTGCGAGCGATTTGAAAAAGTGCTTATTTCAAACCGCGCTAAAAATTTCATTTGACATCGTAAAAATTTTAAAAAAATTCCCTTGATATTGTAATTTTTCAATCAATTTATTTAAATAAAAAATCGGGAAGAACCCAATTACGTGGACAACACAATGTACAAGACAAATTTCTAAAGACGTGAAGTGGTTATGTTATGTCATGTGTATGTGTATTGTTGAATGTGTGTGGAGTGTGGTGTATGTGTTGGAAAATCTGAATAATTAAACGCAGGAGAGGATAAGTAAAGAGAAAGAGGATACCGCCGTCCTGGCAGACTGTCGATGACCATCCTATTAACTTTGATCTTCGCCGGTCTTACCAAGTTTTAACGATACCTTATTTGCGGAAGCAATTTTTTGCTCCAAATTCGTTAATTTTCAATTTACGTCAGGGTGGTCACGCACGTCTGTGCCGTACGGCACGTGGAGTGATACTGCGGTATTTGGCAACTTAAGGGCGTAACGCATTTGCTAATTGCCAAAGTTATAATTCAGTCCAAATTGCTTTTAAAACAAATCGCGTGTGCTTATTGCCGATAATCTTCTCAGGTCAAACGTGAGTTACTCGTTACTACGCATATTTTAAACCTAATACTAAAAACTAGCGTTTTTTTATTTAATACATTTTATAAACTGCAAACGGCCAAGAAGTCTTTTCATAAAATTTTTCGTCTTTCGCCACGTTCGCTCCTATGTGGAGCATGTGGACATCACTAGATCCCTCCAGGAGACCCTGTCACCAGCCAGCTTTCTCACCTCCTCCCACGTCAGGCCCCGCATCCATCAGCTCCGCCGAATACATCCGTAGATGGTCATCGACGGTCTGCCACGGACGGCGGGATCCTGCAGGCATAAAGAAGAGGCAGCTCGGGTTCAGGCTCTCCCGAGGCATACATGCCCAAGCCAGGTCCACCGCCGCATCTTCACGACTCCAGTTATTGGAGGTTGCTGCGTCCGTTCCTAAAAATACTGCAAACAAAATGCAAGACAACACCAACTAATAACATTTTTACAATCAATAGTTTGTTACAATAAAACTTGACTGAAACAATGGTATGTAGAGTTTTAAAACGTAAATTTTCTTATTAAGCGCGGTGACATAGACATTGAAAAATACTATAACCCGTTTTATTGTGTTCTTCACATTAAAATATTTCATACGGGATACCTTGGACTGGTTTTGAAGCGTAAGACTGATCATATTGCTTTAATGTGACAAATTATCAAGATTCACTGAACTTGGTGAACCAGTGCAGCGCCCTATGCACCATTGGGTCCGCATAAGGGAAAGTAGTAGGTATTTACTAAAATTCATACATTAATTTATTTATTTATTCGACAATTAACGTAACGGTACATGTACCTTTTACATTAAAATTTTTTAATACTGAATATAAACGATTACACATTTTCGTCATCTTCATATTGTGCAAATGTTCAAAAATATTTTTTACGGAATTAAAATAATTTATCTAAAAGGACTGCCGCAGTGGAACAGACTTTTATGTCTAGTACCAACTGTTGGTACTCTAAAATATACTCCACCGACCAGCTCAGGGCAGTTAATCATTAAATGTAAGAGCTGCAAGCTGGTAGAAAAACACTAGGTTTGTCATAACTCTCGTGTTTTTTAGAGTTATCAAGTTGGTCTCCCTGAGAAGAAACTTGTAATCAATGAATTCTGTGGCAATGTGGTAATTTTCACTATTTACAAATCATAAAAACGTATGTTGTACTCTTTCAATGAATTAATATGAATATTGTTACAAGGAGACCACCCCACTGAGTTGTATTCCAACTTCTCACTGAAGTATTACAAAGAATTTGATTTATTTTATAATTTTTATTGACTTGGTGGAATTCCATGATTAAATTTATAATATATAACTAATTAAAGTTTAATAAAAACTAATACTTGGTACACTTCCACTTTTATTTATTTTGACCAGTTAGCGCTTTCACCCTGTAACGGACATCATCAGACTGGTAACATGTTGTACAAGACAAAAGTATAAATAGCAGTTTTTTACAAAATAAATTAAGACACTAAACACATGAGTTGGAAAAAGACAATATGAGAGAAAGATGAGACGAAATACAAAAACATGTGTTAAATGGCAGTATTGTAACAAAGTAGGTAATGGAGAACTGGAGGATAAAGTTTTATTATATTGCACAAGGCAAACACAATTTTATAGAAGAAATATAGAAAAACCAAATATGTACATGAGTTAGAGAGAGTCAGCATGAGATAAAAGGGACAAAATACAAAAACTATGTTAAATGGCAGTATTGTGAGAAGGTGTAGGTAATGGAAGGATAGGATTTTATTACAGGGATATTTAACATTAATTAGTTAAATATTAATAATTTATTATAAAGAATTTTAACACATTTAAAGTCTTAAACGTCTTTCACTGTCCTTCACACAAAACCTAACATTTTCATAGCTGTATATATGACCCCTCAATTTATTTTTAAAACTACTGTTTGTTTTTAAATATCTGATCATTAAAATAGATTTATAACGTTATCAAAATAAGTATATAGCTTTTATTATAGCCCATGCGCATATTCCTTTTTATTACGTAGGTGTCAGAATCGTTTGTTATACCCAACATTCTTCATAAATAATAAAGTCGGTCATGACAGTTCCCACGTATGCTGTATAAACATCGCAATGAAAGAAATCGTCGGTGATATTGCAATACCGCGTATTTGACTGTAAAATATATTTTTACTGGGGCACCTGAAAGAATCTGTTAGTGAATTTATAAATGACAGATTTAAATGAATAAATACGTACGCAGCGAGAGAAAAAGAATATCTATTTTACTTTTTGGGAATAATATGAACAGATAATTTTACATTTTTCGGCGTTTAGAGCGTAGTTTTCATAGAAATTTTAAATTAATGTTGATTTACACAGTTTGACTAATCCACTGACTACTACTACTTACTACTTTCCCTTGTCCGCAACCAGTGGTGCAAAGGGTATGGCATTGGTACCAAAGTGCAGTGTATCTTAATAATTTGTTACATAAGGCTTGTTACATACGCTTCAGCGTCAGTCCAAGGTATCACAAATGATTTTTTTAAACGGGTTTTTTTTTTTAAAATACATATTTAACTTTTTCCCCTTCTTAACATTGCTTAAATATAAACACATAGTGTATAATGCACAATAACATTTTTTTTTATTTTACCTGCCTTTGTTTTAAAATGATTTTTTCTGTCTCTATTATCCTGTGTGTTTTATTTTTATCTTTTATCTATTTTTATTTTATTTTGTATAAAACAATGACATAAGTATACAACATCACGTTGATTGGAAAAAGTTCCAATTGCAGGTTTTCGCAGAATAATCTATAACAATAACAAAGATAGAAAATTAAATACTTAAAATGAAAAAATTTAATATATTTTTTATGAAGTAAAGGGAAAGAGATTGGATTAGGGAGTGGAAGATAGTATTTTAGGGAGAAATTAAGTCGTTTGATGTGTCTTTAATGTTTTTAGTGTAGGTAGTGTAATGTTTGCGTAATCAATATAGCTGAATTCATTGTTATAATATTATGCTTTATTACAATTAACTACTTCACGATCTTTCCTTCTTCTACGAGTACTTCACGTTATATAAGCTCAAAACATAAAATAAGTCATTTTTTGGACAAATTTGTAAATTTTTTTATTAATACCTACATATAAAATTACTAGTCAGTTACATTTTTCCCCTTTTTTTCAGTATCGTTATTAGAACCCATTTGTAAAAAAGCTTTACTTTTTAAAAAAATGATTTTTTAAGTTTTTTTTATATGATTTTTATGTACGCTACCTATTCACAGCTGTATCGACTGGAAGGCCGTAATATGCGCGCGGTTTATGTAATAAATAAAATTTAAAATAGGCCGGGAAAATATTTTTGAAAAAATACGCATCATTACACTCTCACCAACGACATTCTCATAGCAAAATAAAATATCTGTATTGTGTGCTTTTTTATTTCAAATATGTATTCCTTGGGTATAACGGAATAAAATTCGTCTGGTACATTATTATAACCTGTCATTTTATTATCCTGCTTTATCCCGACTGCTCTCCTTAAATCCTGGAAATTTCCAGGAAATTAAAGTGTGAGGGAAATGATGTGGAAATTGTGTTGAGTAAAGAAATCACCACCAATGAGAATAAAGTACGAATATAATAAAATACATGGGTGCGAAGGTTATACCAAAGAAAAATTTGAACTTAGGATTAACTTCTTGGTTAATATTACTTCTAGAACAACAAGGACTTGAATGTGGATTTGTAAAAATTCGGAATAATCGGCGTGTGCAAGAAGATATATGATTCTAGAGAAAGCGAAGGAACTGTGTCAGGGCAGAGTGGTATAGCGTTCTTACCTCTCTGCCTACCCTTATGGAGAAATGGCGTGATGTTTAGTTTGTAAGTTATTTGTTACAGTCCTAGATACTTTTAAAACTACTGATGATATATTTTTAACATTTTTTTATCAACAGATGTCACTAGTGAAAAAAATCACATTGAAGCGAAACGGCGAGTGGTAATTCATACTAATAGATGTTCGGAAATTTTTCATAATATACATATTATGGTCAGATGATGGGCGGAATGGGGAACGTTGTAATACATCAAGTGGCCACTTGACCCAGCCAATTGCAGGTCATAAGCCCTGTAACGCCTAGATAATCCACATTCGTTTCCAAAGTTTCTCTGTTTCTATTGGGGTAATCAATTTTATTCAATATTACTAATTTGTTTTATTTCGTGCATTTATGGGTTGTCCGGAAATTTATAAATAAAAGTACAAAGTAACCAAAGATGTTTAAATAACCTATTATATAAGGGGATACGGCGGTAGCGTTAAGCATGTGATATTTGTGACAGCTTTTACTAGAAGTTTATAAATCCCTAACCAATCATAGCACTGTTTATTTGTTTATTTATTTAAGCACCTCAACAGGCCAGGAGGTCCAATTACAGAGAGGAACAACGTCACAAGCATCCAGGCTTGAGAAAAATCCTTTTTAATTTTTGTGTTCTCACCGGGGATCGAACCCGAAGCCTACGTATCGTGAATCCAGCGTCTTAGCCGTTGCGCTACGAGGGCCGCCCATAATATATAAAGTACTGTCGCAACGGTGGACAAGGCCCTAAAGTTGTGTGTGAAATTTTCCAAGGTATTACGGGTTCGACGACAGCCAGCGGCAAACTAATTTTAAAATTGTCCCTTTTAAAATTATTATTACTTTCCACATATTACCTATTATTGAATACATTTTTACATGACGGTGATGATAAATAAAACTAAATAGTTATATGAACAATAAAGTGTAACGATACACGTGCAGTCAATTTATTAAAGTACATGAATCATTGCTGTGCACTAATAAAATTGAAATATAATCCCTGATAAAAACGCATTTGTTAAAATTACCACTCACCGCGTACTTCAAAGTTCGTAGATTTCCACAAAATACAGATAATGTTTTCTGGGTAATTAAGGCTTTGCGTTGCCATCGTTTCGGAGCATATTGCACAATATATTATATGTACGTATAAGATGTCGTCCTTTCTTCTTATTTCATAATTTAATATACTAAAAATGTATTCTTCCACGAAGAACTAATTTATAGAAAGCTTCTGGAAAGCTTAGTAAAGTGTTCTATCAGTTCAACGAGTAAGAATATTAATCAGTTACTTTAGCAAGACAAACAAAATACAATAAAGCCAAGGAGCACGTTGTAATAACATAAAAGTTTAGAAAATTGCGATGGTTTTTTTAGTGGTCTTTTGCGACTAGAAAGTAATGGCCATGTGAAAAGTCGGAATAACCCGGCGCGCGTGCCAAAAGAAGACTGTGAAGTGAGAAGACAGTTAAGGGAATTGTGAACGTAAAATTATGTATTAATAGTTTATTTTTAGTTTAGGAAAAGAAATTAAAGAAAGTTTAAAAAAATAAAAAAAGAGTAAAAAACTATGAAAAAAAAAAAAAAAAACAAAGAAAAGTCAAAAAAAAACACCAAAAAAGCGTTTGAAAAAAAAAAAAAAGAACAAAGAAAATAAGGTGTCGCAATACAAAAAAAAACTCACACAATTTTGTTACCTAAATTTTAAAAAAAAATTTTTGAAAAATAAAAAAAAATGAAAGAATAGAAAATTTAATGTTCTAAAATTTTAGTTTTTATATATAAATTAAAAAAAAATAAAAGTGAAAAAAAAATAAATTTAATGAGGAAAAAATAAAACAGGAAAAACAAAAAGAAAAAGGAAAATAAAGAAAAAAAAGAAAAAAAAAAAAAAAGAACAAAAAATAATAGAGTTTATTAAGTGTTTGGATTTTTTTTGTAATAAAAATTTATTTAAATTATAAATTATTGTTGTTTTTTAAAAAAAAAAAAAAGTAAAAAATAAAAAAGAAAAAAAAAGAGAAAAAAAAAAAAAAAAGGAAGAAAAAATAAAACAATAATAGAAAAAAAAAAAAAAAAAAAATAAAAAAAAATAAAATAAAAAAAGAAAAAAAGGAAAAAATAAAAAAAAAAAAAACAAAAAAAAAAACAAAAAATGGAAAAATAAAAAAAAAAAAAAAAAAAAAAGTAAAAAAAAAAAATAAAAGATAATAAGAAAAACAAAACAGAAAAAAAAAAAAAAAAAAAACGACGGAGAAAAAAATGAAAGACGAAAAAAAATAAAAAAAAAAAAAAAAAATCAAAAAAAAAAAAAAAGAGAAAAAAAGAAAAAAAAATAAAAAAAAAAAAAAAAAGAAAAAAAAATAAAAAAGAAAAAAATTGTAAACTAAAAAAAAAAAAAACAAATCAAAAAATAAACAGAAAAAAAAGAAAAAAAGAAAAAAAAAAAAAAAAATACCAAAAAAAAAAAAAAAAAAGGAAAAAAAAAAAAAAAAAAAAAGAAAAAAAAAGAAAAAAAAAAAAAAAAAAAAAAAAAAAAAAAAAAAACAAAAAATAATAAAAATAATCAAAACACACCCAAACTAAACAAAGATGTGGCCCCGCACAAGAAAACGAAAAAAAAACAAAGCCCCACCCCCCCCATAGCCAAAAACCCCAAAAAAAAACCCCCCCCCATAAACACCCCCACCAAAACCGCCTACCCGCCCCTACAAACAGACCCCCCAACATCCCCCAAACACCCCCCCCTCCCCTCCCCACCCTAAAAAAACATAATTCCCCCCAAAAAAAAATGACCCCCAACACTCCCTCCCCCCCCCAAACCAAAAAAAGTTTCCCTACCCCCCCCCCCCACCAAGCCCTCCCCCCCAAACCCCCACCCCCACCCCCCATCCGATGCCATCCCCCCTCAAACCCTTCCCCCCCCCCCCCCTCCCCCCCCCCCAAACCAACCCCACCCCCAACCTCCCCTCCCCCACACCACCCCCCACCCCCCCCCTCCTACCCCCTTTCCCCCACCCCCCCCACAGCCCCCCCCATCCCCCCCTAAACCAAACCCCCACCCCTCCGACCCTACCGATTCCCCCCCCCACCCCCCACCTCTCCCGCTCCCAACCACCCCCCCTCCCCCACCCCCCCCCCCCGCCCCACAAACCCCCCTTCCCCCCCTACCCCCCCCCTTAACCCCCTCCCCCCCCCCCCCGCCCCCCGCCCCCCCTCCCGCCAACCACCCCCCCCCCCCCCCCCCCCCGAGCAAGCCCCCCCAACCCCCTGTTTCCCCGCCCTCCACCCAACCCCCACCCCCCCCCCACCCCCCCCCCCCCCCCCCCCTCCCCCCCCCCCCCCCCCCCCCCCCCACCCCCCCCCCCCCCCCCCCCCCCCCCCCCCCCCCCCCCCAACCCCCCCCCGCCCCCCCCCCCCGCCCCCCCCACCCCCCCCCCCCCCCCCCCCCCCCCCCCCCCCCCCCCCTCCCCCCCACCCCCCCCCCCCCCCCCCCATGCCCCCCCCCTCACCCCCCCCCCCTCCCACCCACCCCCCCCCCCCTCCCCCCCACCCCCCCCCCCCGTCCCCCACCTCCCCCTCCCCCCCCCCCCCACCCCCCCCCAATTGTTATACCCCCCCCCCCCCCCCCCCCCCCCCCCCCCTCCCCCCCCCCCTCCCCCTCCCCCCCCCCCCCCCCCTCCCATCCGCCCCCCCCCTCCCCCCCGCCCCCCCCATTGCACCCCCCCCCAACCCCAGTCCCCGCTCCCCCCCCCCCCCGCCCCCACCCCCCCCCCCCACCCCCCCCCTCCCCCCCCTCCCCGCCACCCCCCCCCCCCCCCCCCCCCCCCCCCCCCCCCACCCCACCCCCCCTCCCCCCCCCCCCCCCCTCCCCCCCCCCCCCCACCCCCCCCTCCCCCCCCACCTCCCACCCGCCCCCCCCCCCCCCCCCCCCGTCCACCCCCCCAGCCCCCCCCCGCCCCCCCCCCCCCCCTCCCACCCGCCCCTTCCCCCCCCCCCCCGCCTCCCCCCCCGACCCCCCTCCCCCCCTCCCCCCCCACCCCATACCACCACCCCGCGCCTCCCCCCACCCCCCCCCCCCCCTTCTCCCCCCCACCCCTCCGACCCCCCCTCCACCCCCCCTCCCCCCATCCGTCCCCCTCCTCCCCTACGCCCCACTCCCCTTCCCCGTCCCCCATGTCCCCCCCCACCCCCCCCCCCTCCCCCCGACTACGCTCACCCCCCCCCCCCCCCCCCCGCCTCCCCCATCCCCCTCACCAGGTACCCCCCCCCTCCCCCCTCCCTCCCACTCCTCTTGACACCCCACCCCAATCTCCAGCCGCCCCAAACTCCCCCACCCCCACCCCCCCCCCCTCGCCCCCACCCCCTCGCCCCACACCTGCTACCCACCCGCGCCTCCCCCGTCCCCCCGGCCTCGTATCCCCCACCCGCCCGCCACCAATGCGCCCCCTGGACTCCCCCCCCCCCCCTCCCTCGTTCCCCCCCCGCGCCCCACCTCCCCCCCGTGACCCCGTACCCCCTCCTGCCATACACCGAGGAGCCTTCCCCCGCCCCCCCCCTCAAACGCCCCTAATAGCACGCCCCCACCTCGTCCGCCCCGCCCTCGCCCCCCGCCACATCCACCCCTTCCGACCTTCAACCCCCCCCGACCCACCACCCCCCAATCCCACCCCCCTTCCTCCCCCCCCGACCCCTGGCCCCCCTTGTAGGTACTCCACCCCGCCCCCCCCGCCCCCCCCCTCCACCCCCCCCAGCCCACCCAGCAATACACCCCCGTCCCCCCACCCGCCCCCCTACACCTGTCCTGTAAGCCCTTTGCCCTCTCCCCACAAGATACCCCCCCTCCTCCGCACTCCCCATCCACCCCCACCTCCCTATCCCCCCCCGCCCCCCCTCCTGTCATATCCGCTCCAGCTTTTCCCCACAAGGCCCCCCCTCCCCCCGCCCTCCATCCCCGCTCACCCCTCCCCCCATCCCCCTTTTTTAATACAACTTAAACACTGACTCACTCCCCCCTCCCGCCCCCCCCACCGCAAAACCCCACCCACCCGCCCCCCCCCGCCGCCCCCTCGTTACTCCGCCCCCCATTATACCCCCAGATTCCCACCAGCCTCCACTCCCCCCCCCCCGCTCGTCTCCCCCCTCCCCCATGCCTGGCATCCCCCCCCCATGCCGAAATTTGATAATTCCACCCCCTCACCACAAACCCACCACCCCCCCCTTCTCCGCCTCCTCCCCCCCCCAGCGCCCCCCCCCGGATTAACCCCCCCGCCCCCCCCCACCCGCCCCCCCCCGTCCGCCCCTCCGCACATCCACTTGCCCTCCCAGTTGCCCAACCCGCCCCCCCTAAATCACGCTTAACACCCCCTTCACCCCCTTTAACACTTGCCGCCCCCCTACCCCCCCCCCCCCAACCACCCTAAATTAATTCCTGCCTCCTCGTCTCCCTCCCTCCCCAACCCACGCTCCCACCCTCTCGCCTTTACCCCCCCCCGGCACCTCGACCGCCCCCCCCCATTCACTACCACCCCCTTGCTCCCTCCCCCCCAACCCACCCCAGCTGACCCCCACCCCGTTCCCCGCCCCCCCCCCCCCCCACCCCCCAATACCCCCGTCCCCAACGTTCGCCACCTCCTACCCTCCGCTAAAAAACGACCACCCCCCCAACCGGTCCCACTCGCCCACCCCCGCGCACTACACCGCCCCGCGTGAATATGAACTAATCACTACCTACACAGTCTATTACGGTTGTAGTCTTAACTATGATCAAATTTTTACGTTAAAAAATCAGTATACTACCAATCAGCACATAATCCTTCAAAATCATATCAATGAATCTAGTGAATATTTGAGTCCCATATCAAATTACTTCCGTTATAACTATAATCCATATTTTGTAAATTAATTTTTGTATATTGTAGGTACCTATATATTATAGCCAACAGACATAATATCGTATGTCATATTTTTTAGCCAGATATTTTTTTAATACAACTTAAACAACTCAAGCAGAAAAAGGATATTCGTTTAAGGAAAGTCGATACCAGAACACCCGAGAGGATGATCCATCAAAATGTTGCCTAATAAATTGAAGTATTAAAAAAACCCTCATCACTTACTTAGTACAAGCTCAGGAAAACTCGTTAACACCTACCTTCAACGGCTTTAACACTTGTGATGAAAAATATTACTGCCTTCACTTTGTTTTAACTTGTTTTTAAAAACTTTTATAATGAATTCACTGAAAATTGTAGGAAATATTAATATTATGTTATAAGAGTTATGTAATCCACGTATCAGTACTGTTTAAAAAACAATAATTCAACGTGTTCAAAGGTATTATTTGATTGGGTATCTATTCAAATTTTCGCGCATTTGAAGCTCCGTAAAAATTTACGTGATAAAATTACGAATGTCCATTACGTGGTATGTGTCTTTTTTGTTTCTTGAAAAATCACTTTCTTTATCTACCCATATATATTTTTGAATACTTGGATAGGTCTCATTATAACATAGCAACTAATGACTACTCTCTTAAGCTTAGTATTTGTTTTTTTTTATAACTCACAAGTTAAGTCAGCTAAATTATTTATATGAAAGTGTTTTGTTGACATATGTAGGTGTATTATACGAGTTTTTGCGTGAAAACACGTTAGAAACGTCACATCCTCTCCCCCATGGAACCACCATCCCACAAAACCTGTTACAAAACTGATTTCGTGCCTTGAATACTTAAACACTCACTCCAACTTAACTTACCCTCCTTATAAAATTCTGCCTTCTTATCAAAATGTTTTACCTAAATTTATCAGTAAATAGTTGTTAATAGTTGTTACCTAAGTTTTTTAAGGGAATTTTAAAGTTTCATCAGTGTCAAAAACAGTTTACTCAGGACAAAACACACGTTGAAAAAACTCAGTAAAACAAACTATAATTTGTAACAAACTTAAATAATGTCTGTAAGCAATAAATTACGTAGGAAAAGGTGACAAATAATTTGTTTTCGACTGGTAGGAAAGTTTTTAAATGTTAGCTGATAGGTCATTTTTTTGTTACAGTAAAATACGAATTTTTAAGATTAATTTGGTTTCTAGCCGAATATAAAAGGTCAGTATCTTATTATTTACATGTTTTTAAGCACACGTTATTTTATTTTAGTGTTTGTATTTCCACACACTCATCACTGTTTGTTTAGTTCATATTATTGACTTTCACAAAAATTCATGTATTTTTGCTTTAGAATTAAATTGCGAAACTAAAGTTTAAAAATCCTCCAATTGCACTGTTAATAAATGTTCATCATTAACCTTCTACTAACTTTCTGCTGTTATTGACTTTACTCCAGAATTATCATAGAGGCAAAAATATTCGAAATATTAAAATGTATGGAAATGATTTAGAAACGGATTTGTCTCCGCCTTTTTGATCACTCTAATTATCAAAATCTGACAGCGAAAGAATACCCTTCGTGAAAATGTTTTTATTTCTTTAAAATGTTAAAATACTTTAAATTGTTTCCTTTTTACTAAGTGCTGTTTCTCACACACCTTGACGCCTTAAAACCAACCAGCCACTCAATTCTCGGCCCGGAGAAGTAATTTTTCTCCAAGAAAAAAGCTTTTTCATTTTTTCATTGTATGTATTTTCCGCTTCAGCGTTTGTTTGGCAATAGCCAGGTCCGTAATTCTCTTGGCATTGCATTGTTTCTCTGTTTTTCAGGAAGTGTGCAGCGAACAATTTACTGAAGGCAGTTTCAGTGTAAAGCAATTCTTCATTATTTTCAGGTTGTATTAAGAATTTCGTCACGTGACGTAGTGAAACACGTCACTATGATTTATGTGGGATATTTAACTTGTGTAAAAAGGTTCATTTAAAAGTTGACTATTCTACCGGATTAAAACCGCATGGGGTTTGGTTAAATTAGGAATTTTTAAAAATGTATGAATACGTGCATATTTCTCATAAGCGTCATTAGTTATTAAAGCAACAAAAATAGTTTTAATTTTTAAAACAAACATTTAATTATTATATGCTATGGTAAAGAAGGTGTATTTTAAAATATTGACTCATTTTGAAAGCCATTTAAACGTACGCACTGTATACATATTGAAAACAATGCTATTTTTAGGAAGATGCGTCGTCACATGACCAGAAGCCACTTCTCCATACAGTCGTAGTCCTCGCTTTTCTACATGGAATTTAGCACTAGAGCAATAATTGTTTTTTTTACACCTTTGAGTTACCAACTAGAAGCGTCTATGTATATATTTTTTTTTTTAATTCATTTATTTACTTGAACAAAAAAAAATATTTAGGGCAATTCATTACGATTTTTTAAGTGTATAAATATTGTTGCTCTAGTACTAAATTCCAGTGGGAAATCATGGACTACTATTGTATGGCGCATCTTTTTAAACTAATAAAATAAAAATCATAACACGAATGCTTGTAAAAGTAGATTGTAATATTGTTTTGGAAAAAATATTTATATAAATCACACTATGTACTGCTAAAAATTATTATAGACATTTTTGTTTAGACTATTTTTAAAATTTTGATGACTAACGCAATATTTAAAAATGCTAAAATTTTTAGCTGTTAATTTTATCCACCTACTAATTTATGTCTCTCCTTCTCTCGTGTATGTTTTAACTTAACGAAACTTAAGTTACCTTCCAACCAGTAATTTTAACTTAATCAATTAACATATGTACATGTAACTTAAAGTGATGCCTTAGGTCTTAGGCGAAATGTATTTAATAAATAATATTTATAGAGAACAATTTTAATAAAGTTTATCGATAAAGTTTATTTTTATATAAACGGGTGGTGGCCCAGTGGGTAGCGTCGCGGTCTCTGAGTCAGTTCGAATTCCCACTTCGACACGACTCGATTCCTATTCTCAAGCACAAGCCGCTTAGGCTTTATTGAAAATAGTATTTACAAATTGAAATATGTACAAAATTTCATAAGATTGCATTTATTTTTATAAAATATAAATAAACGATACGATATATTTTTAATCAGCTTATAATTTGCATCGTTGTTTTACCGGAGATCGAACCCGAAATCTTCACATCAAAACACAGCATTTAGCCTCATATCCACCAAAGCTGTTTATAGCCAATAGTTTTTAAATGTAATAATTTTGCTTAATTTAACAAAATATGCCATGAAATATTAATTTATTGTGTTTAATATTAAAGGTTGGAACTTACTTTATATCAAAAGATTACATTTTTAATTACACGATGTTATTATATTCCCGAAATTTATTTCATTCACATAAAATTTTAATGTAGGTACTTATACTTACCCACCCACTATGTTAATTAAATATTTGATATGTGATACCTTGGACTGACGCTAAAGCGTAAGACTAATCATCCTACCTTCATGTAATAAAATGATAAAGATACACTGCATTTGGTGTACCAATGCAGCGCCCTATGCACCATTGGGAGCGGATAAGGTAAAGGAGTTGTAATAGATTAATGCTTGGAATAATATTACGCTTACAAGTATAACGGATGACTTTTGATAATACATAAATAATACATAATACATAAGCCGAGACAGTGGTATGGGCAATGAAAGCATTTTTCGCGTACATAACGTAAATTCATCCGTATTGTGACGCGGTGAACAGGGTGTGACTTTTGGTGAAAAGAACTAAAAATAATCAAAACAATTTTTCCTCTCGGAATTAGACTTGACCCCCTCTTCCACACAACCCGCCCATCGGTCCACCAACTATCCCAGTCGGGAGACTAGAGAAAACAAAAATGCTCTAAAAATAATATATATGTGAGGTTAAATCCTCAAAATCTCAAATTACGTCATCCATTCGTACCCTGAGGCTGGGATGTTGAACCAGAGTGAAACACTGCTTTGTTAGATACAATAAATATATTTCAATAAAATAGTCACAGAGTTAATAAAAATATATAATCCATACAAGTATACTCTCTCTCGCCGTGCGATTTAAGCAGCTCAGACGCAAACCAATAAAATATTTGGCGGGTTTCCACCTTTATAAACAAACTAAAGAAACCTAATTTAGTTGCAACAAAGAATAAAATTAATTCGAAAATTTACTGATTTTAATTTCTCTGAACTTCCTTACAACATGGAGGATATTGTAGTATGGGAGATTTTCTGCTAAGTTGATAAATAATGCGTCATGGCGCAATCCACAATTTATTCTAGCGCGACAAACATATTGGGCAAACATTAACTCTCCTAAGGAATGCAAAACAATTATTAAATTATTCTTAATGATGATTTTCAATTTGAACATGATGACATGGACGGACCAAAGCTAAAGACCGTTGACATTTCATTACATTCGGTGGTAAAAAACATGATGACAATCTTCAATATCTTCCCGCCTTCTTCCGTGGACTTGGATGGGCGCGTGGCCTAGGCGCCGCCCTCAGCGCAGCTGCACCTTCGCGAGCCTCCTTTGCGTCATCCTTTTGTCTGGCTATACCGGGGGGTCCATCGTTGAAACAGCGGACATGTTGTGCTCGTGGCGATGATCACGGCACTTCCGTCGGGGGGTATATCTCCCAGTCATCGACTGCGAATTTTACTCCGCGATATTTTCATACCATCCAACCCTCACATTCCTCGTGGCGGAGTAATACCGTCAACCTCTCACGGGAATTGCCATCAAAATTATAAAATGGTACACAAAAATTCTTTGCATCACAAGAACTCAAAATGGTGGTGGTTGTGTGAATTAATAAAATAAAATAAAAAGGTGAAAATAGAAATAATAAAAGAAAGGATTCCTGCAGAATGAATAACGCAATCAGTAACGGAATTTAGATTTCTGTGTGTAGCTAATTACGGGTAATAGGATTCGTGACTTACATCGTATGATGAATCCTTTCATTTAGCGTGCTGGTATAAAATAAATGTTTTGACGCTTCGTGACCGCCATCTTGTCCGTTCGTCTAAACGCTCCAGACTAAAAGGTGCTTGGCAAATTGGTGTTGCCAGCGCTTGCAAGCTATCGACCGAAAAAAAAAAAAGGTACTGTGTTTGAGTAAATTTGAAGTACTTATCTAATGCGCATTCGCGCTGTGACGCTGAATTATAACGTCACAGTACCCTCCTTCTCCTGAGAGAACGAAAAGAATTTAATGGCTCTTCAACAGAGTTGACTAGGATAAGAGTGATTCGAACAAAAATCTAATGCACAGAATCTGATCAATGCCGCCATGGATTGCGCCATTCATTTCAGGTGGGTAGTTCAGTGCGGATATTAGGCAGTGATCTTAGACCTGAAACATATAAATCCTGAAAAGCAAACAAAAACAAAAAGCAAACATGGCTACTTATGGGTTAACTCTATGTATTTACTCATATATAAAACTGTACTATATAGTGCTATAGTTTTTTCACGCTTATGCGTTCGAAGATTGCGATTGCCTTGGTGACAAGATTTTTATTTTTTTAAAAAAAACATGACACAGATCTTCCCAGCATTTAGCAGCACACCTAAATTAAATAAAAATAAAAACTGATCGATCCAGTGATCGTTTTATGCATTTCATAAGGCTCGCTTATCCAAATGCGGTGTGTAGAACAATAAAATCAGATGTATTTCTTGAATGGAGTCACTTCCGTGAATCTTTATGTTAGATACAAGTTACTCTGCGCTTAAAACTACTATTATTTTTTTTTCCTCGCGTATGCGCTCGCCCATAATGGTAACAGGCTGTTCTCGATTGCATTCGTCTCGCTTCTGGTGTCTGTAAAAAAAAAATCAACTCATTCTGTGTCTCTACTTAATCGTAGACTCCTCCAATATATTGACCTAGAAAGCAGGCACAGATCAAAATTTGGGAACAACTTTTCTCTAACCAAATCATGCGTTCTCAATACAGAAAACTAACTCTCCTCCGCTCGTCAGCTTCAGAGACTTACTAACTTCATCCTGCCTCGTTATATTCAAACAATTAACGAGACCCTAAGACACCGTATACTGTGTTTAACCTCTCCTAGGTTGAAAATAACTTTCCCTTTCCCCTTCAACAGGAATAAAAGTGAATCCCTCACCAATCCTAGATAATGCGACTATCACCTGAATAAACCTTTCAGGTTCCATTCCGTCAACTTCTCTAGTAGTTAAACCTAATACTTATTATAACTAATATTTGCATTTTTATTTTACATGCTGCCTTGTGGCAAACCAACTTACCATAATGTCTTATGTGCCACTCCCTATTCCTAAGAATTAACATTTAACATTCCTAACTATATGCACAAGGCCTAATATATTGACATATACAAATTTTTTACAAGTGACAGCTCCGAGAGATAACAGATTTTGGTGACTTAAATTTTCACATTGATCATGACTTGAACTCGCAGACTGGATTCGCTTAGCTATTACGCCTCCGTTCTGATGTTCAAGACCGGATCCCATGCGAATTCCTTCCTTAAACTTGAGGTTAGAGAAGTCACGTAAACCTCCATTCTCGGTGTTTCCGTAGTTGGCTTCTAACTGTATAGGCGGATAACTTCACTAACATAACACCGGCTCTAACTTAAAACTACTTAAAACTTCTAATTATTACTATCAATACGATTTGTTGATCATATTTGTCAACGAAACAAGCTAAATAATAATGTTTATTTGCATGTCGAGTGAAATGCTTTGATTAAACAGTAATCTGCTTCGAGCTGTCAAAATGAAACTACAACAGCGCCATCTGTTGACGGAATGTCAAAGACCTAAGGTAAACAAATATTGTCAACAGACAATACGGAATGACATTATCAGCTGACCACTGTTTACCAGCTGTCAGCCTTCTGTCACCTGACAGCTAGGTTATGCTTCTGCCTTAACGATATGCCGGATATGAAAATTTCCAGCCACTTTCCCATCCATTCCAGTTAGCGTGTAAATAAGAGGCGATATGACTTTTTTTACTATGGATTTTACATACTTGGGGGCTAGTTTGGCACTAAAAAAATCAACACTCTTTGAATACGGAAAATTCACTCTCCAGACTATTTGTCCGACTCGATAAATTACCTCTTTCCGGCCTGAATTATAGTGCTTCGCGTTCCTCTTATATGCTTCAAACAAATTTTTGTTGGACAGAAGTGTAGATTCCGTCTAAATCCGCAAGTTTCTCTACATATTGTTCCGTGTTGTCTAGTTGTACGTCCGAGAATTCTAAAGCTCTCTCACTCTGTGGATAATGCAACGTACCATGCATGATTTGCTCTCTACCATGAAAAATAAAAAAAAGGTGTCTGCAGGGTGGACAAATTCACTGTATTATTTTATAGCATTCGTCACCAAAGGTAGCGTCTTACACCAGTTTCTATGTTCATTATCTACCTGGATAGCTACGGCCGTTACTACCGTTTTGTGATAGCGTTCTACTACGTTGCTCTGTGGCGTGTATAGTGCATTAAAAAATAAATTAGGTATTCCATATTTGTCTACTAATTCACGGAATTTTTTAGACGTAAATTGCGTACCATTATCGGTAATAATAGTGCTTGGAACGCCGTGTTTTAGAAACACATCGATTTCTAAATGTTTTATAACTAAATCTGCTGAAGATTTCTTTATGGGAAAAAGCCATAGAAATTTTGAAAGACGTCCAAAACGGAAAAAATGTAAATATACCCTGACAATGACCGTGGGAACGGCCCCATAAGGTCGATGGATAGACATTGCATGGGTCTACTTACTCTTTAGGGATTGGTCATCAGACCTAACGGTTTATCTTGACAATGTTTATAAGCTTTACATTTTTCGCAAGAATTTATAAAAGATCTGACATCGTTAAACATTTTGGTCCAAAAGTAATGAGCTTGAAGCTTCTTATATGTTTTAAATGTGCCCATATGAGCAGCTTCAGGAGATGAGTGGTTTTCTCAATTAATCGAATACGGTCTTCGAGAGGGACTACCAACTTCCAAGCGTTATCCTGATGCAACCTATCAGCAGGTTTCACATATCGGTAAAGCGTCTCATTTTCTATGACATAATTTGGAAAATCTCGTGGTCTACATTTTACCCTACTAAAATAAATCTAAATAAGTCATATCCTGGATCTGTTGTAAATCAGTTAGTTAGGGCGGCTATCTCAACGCGGGATAACGCGTCGGGTACGGAATTCAGCTTTCCTTTTTTGTGTATAACGTCAAAAGAATATTGCAGGAGTTCGGTGCTCCATCGTGCTAGCCTCCCTGAGGGATTCTGTAATGACATTAACCATTTTAAACTAGAATGATCGGTAAATACGGTGAAATGGCCTGCCTCTATGTATGGGCGAAAATGCCTAACGGATTCTAGGACTGCGAGTAATTCTTTTTCATATAGAGTAGTTACGCTCGCACTTCGTCAACGTCCTGGAATAGTAAGCTACCGCGTATTCCGCGCCATCTTCCTCCTGTCCAAGGAAAGGAACCTATGGCGACATCACTCGCATCGGTGTGCAAATTGAAAGGTAGTCTCTAAAGTCTGGGTTTCTAAGTACTGGGGGGGCGTGGTCAGCGCTTGTTTAAGCTTTGAAAAGGCGGCGTCCGCTTCGTCCGACCATGCAAAATTACTAACTCCCTTTTTGACGCTTGTCAATTTCGTAAGAGGTGCGGTTATGGACGAATAGTCATTAATGAACCGGCGATAATAACTACACAAACCAAGCGCCGAACGTAGCGTTTTCACGCTAGTTGGCGTAGGGAAATTTTTAATGGCCTCAATTTTCTGAGGGTCCGTTCTGAGTCCGTGGGCGTCTACGACGTATCCCAGATATTTAAGTTCGGACTTGCAAAATACGGATTTGGCAAGGTTAATTGTTAAATTAGCCTCCTTAAGTGTCTTAATGACTTTACGCAAGAGGGTCAAATGTGATTCAAAGTCCTGACTAATAATCAAAAGGTCGTCCACAAAAACGTGAACGTTCCTGTCAAACTTGGGGCCAAATAACTTATCTGCTAAGCGTTGTTGTTCGGATGAACTATTCTTCAAACCGAATGGCAGAACCTTGAACTGAAACAGGCCCCTTTGTGGTACTACAAAAGCGGTCTTCTCTTTGGAGCTTTCCTCCAGGCCAATTTGCCAAAATGCCTTGGATAAATCTACGGATGAAATAAAACGTGCCCCATTTAAGTTTTGTAAAATAGAATTTATATGAGGAAGAGGGTACGAATCTCTTACCGTCATTGAGTTTAATTTTCTAGAGTCCAAACAAAATCTAACCGAATTGTCTTTCTTCGGCACTAACAAAACAGGATTTGACCAGGAGGATTTCGAAGGCTCGACAACGTCCAGCTTAAGCATCTCGTCTAGCTCGGCTTCTAACTGGGCCTGACGAACAGGTGACAGAGGGTAGTACCTTTGCTTAATGGGGGGTCCTGTGGTCTCTATATGCGATGCTGCACGAGAGTAGTCCTGCCCAAGCCTCGCCGTTCGAATGAAATCTCTTCAAACTCCCTAATCACTGCGTTCAGCTGCTCTCTTTCATAGCCGCTGAGGGACTCAGGTGACGTCAGAGCTGAAATGTTTTGCGAGACAAGTGAATTTTTTGATTTCACAAAAATATTCTTAAACAATGCGGGCGCTAAATTGAATTTTAACCAAAAATCTACCCCTAAAATTATGTCGGGGTACAAGTTGGTAATTATTAAAAAATCTAAATAATGGGTAGCCTCGTCCACTGTTATGGGCAATCTCACTGTGCCCGTGGTCGATTGTTTACTACCATTTGCCGTCGTAATGTACGAGGCGTTTGGTGTAATGGGAAATTTGGACATAAAAGACTGGTTCAAATATGAGACAGATATACAGGATGTGGAAGCTCCTGTATCTAACAATCCCGTTAATTGCTGGTTTCGTACATAAAAATGCATGTACGGGCGCAGATCATTGTTTCCTCGCACAAACCACCGGCGCGACGCTGGCTGTAGAGATAAAAAAATTTTCACAAAATCTAGATGCTTTCTCCAGGCAACTGGATCCGTGTAATCTACCTTAGCACCAGCAGGGCGTCGGTGCCAAACTAGTTTTTTGAATTAGAATTCCTGCCACCTCCTTGGCCAGGATTTTTACACTGACAACGCAGTGTCAAAATTCCGCTTTTTCCACAATTAAAGCAGACTATCCCTGGAATGTTGGACACACTTCCTATAGTAATGTCCTGTCTTTTTACATTTTAGGCATGTCGTATTTTGTACATTAAAAGTATTTTCTACATTAAAATTATTATTTGGCTTCACCTGACCTTTGTTATTAAAAGATTTACTATTATAAGATTTCGTAGCAGCAGAAGCGGTTGGAGACGTTTGCTCCACTACGGAAATTTTGTGAATGGGGGAGCTAGCACACTTAACTTTCGCTTCGAATGCGGGCCCGTTTGCACCGCGCGGTTTCGAATGAAATTCCTCTACCTTTTTACTTAAAATCATCAAAGAGTTCAAAGAATTAATATTGCCGGAAGTCAGCAATGGAATGTATTCTACTCGGGCGTTCTCCGTCACGTGATCTAATATGAAAGCTTCGGTCCAAGGTATCGCTAATTTTTGGATGATAATTTTTGGACCGCGTTTACATAATCCGCCATAGTTTCGTTAGCCTTTTGGCTACGTGCATTTAATTGTTTCAGGACTTCCCGCTGATAGGAGCTGACACCAAATCGTGCTATAAGAGCTTCTTTCAGATCCTCCCAGGTTCTGAAAGTTGCCTTGAGTGGCCAGTACCAGTCATGAGGTATCCCCGATAACAAATCGCCAAAAGAGCGAAGTAACGTGCGCGCTGGAATTTCGCGAGTATACACTAATGCTTCTAATTTATCAACAAAATCATGTATTTCATGGGACCCGTCGAAACTAATTTTTAAACCTGATAAACCCACAAAGTTGGTATTTAATTTTTTATTTTCCGGAACCTCGTCCGCAGATTTAACATTTTCCTGTCTAACTAAAGTTGGCAGATTTCTAAATTGTGTAGAAGAATGTGCCAGCAGATTGTCAAACGATTTAACTGTCGAATTGTATATTTTTTAGCTTGCTTTCTTATGTTATGCTCCTCGTCTTCCGGGACGAGACCTACATTATTATTTAACGTTAATTTTATCTGCTCCAAATCCATATCTTCATTAATATATAGAGTCTCCCATAGTGAATAATGCTTTCTACTTCCAAACAAAGAAAAATTTCGATCAGGCGACGACCTCTAATCCAATAAAACGTGCTACCAAAAATTTCACGCAAAAGGTTGCAAGAGAGAATACATACAAAAAGTATAAATTTAAAAACCAAAAACCTCGTTATAAAATTATGATGCCTGCGCTCTTTCCTGATGTCCAGATCAGCGGATGTCGTCGGCCCAATAATGGATTCGTTCGAGTCAATTCGTACAGGGAAATCACAGCGACATTCCGTACCGGCACACCATCTGCTTTCTGCGGCGCACAGCTTCATAAAACTGAAAAAAATACAAAAGGATTCAGCTTCTAATTCTCACACAAATATATTTCAGTCCACCTATACGTGGTGCTGAAAAATTTCAAAAGAAATCCAAGATTCCCAAGTGAATCCGCGCAAATTATATTTTTTAGAGTTGCTCAAGTTTCTAAAAAATCTTCCAAAGTCTTCCATTGATTTTATTTTCAGCATAAAACACCAAAAAAGAATCGATACAGGACACTACCGGTCGACAATAATTTGTCCAAAATTATTATTGCCCTGCTATTTCCTCCAAACGGACACTTTTTTCCCAAGTCGAGATGTAATATCTCCTAAATAATCGAAATGCTTGTTCCAAGTTAAACTGTAATTCCAGTTTTCCAAAAAAAAAATGTTATTCCATCTCGAAAATACACGAGGCACACTAGAATAACCGAGGTCAATGCCTCCGCCCTATTTTAATTTCAAAAACAAGAGTTGAATGCACTTTGACCAAGTAAACAAAAGTTCAATGCACTGTCGACTTGACGAACTCTCAAACCAGAATGCCTGAACAAAAAAAAAAAATGCGTACGTCCCACAAAATCATTTTCGATCCGACAAACAAAAACACAATCCATGTAACAATAATGTTCTTTGCCGGCACCAAAAATAAACTGCATTTACAGAAATCGAATTATGATTCACTTTTGGCTGTGATTCACAGACAAAGCGACATAAGTCAAGAATTACAAAAAAAAATATATGACAAAAAAAATAACAAATTTTTTAAAAAACATAACCTGATGAACGTTTCTCGGTTGTTTTTCGGGAAAAAAAAAAACAACCAGAGAGACCGACATTTCTGACAGAATGATGGAACCATATCACCTGATGCAGGTTGCTCCAATCGGTGGATCTTCTCCAACTGCCGCGTCTGGCTTCTCGCTTAGCGGCTGTTGGCCACGTCCTGCAGAATGCAGCTTCTGCCACCCAGGTCCATCCTTCCAGGCGAAGAGGGTTTTAGGAGGAAAGGGAAGGAGTTTTGCGGGAATTCGGGTTTTATGATATATATGAGATGATCCACTCCACCAATTTGATATTCTATGATGTACAGAGTTCACTCTTGTTCACGCCCCCCATTCCCAGTGCACAAAATGGAAGACGGATTCTAATGTGAAAAAAAAAAAAAGTTTTGGGCGCCATATTTCTAGAGCTCTAACCAAGATTGATATAAATAGAAATTTTTATCAGGGTCGCGACATTGGTTCTCCAAAAGGTTGGCCTAAACGTCTGGGCGCCAATGTGACGCGGTGAACAGGGTGTGAGGAAGGGGGTGGCTGCTATGCAGGGATTTAAGAGAGAAATGAGCTTCCCCACCCTTTTGGTGAAAAGAACTAAAAATAATCAAAACAATTTTTCCTCTCGGAATTAGACTTGACCCCCTCTTCCACACAACCCGCCCATCGGTCCACCAACTATCCCAGTCGGGAGACTAGAGAAAACAAAATGCTCTAAAAATAATATATGTGAGGTTAAATCCTCAAAATCTCAAATTACGTCATCCATTCGTACCCTGAGGCTGGGATGTTGAACCAGAGTGAAACACTGCTTTGTTAGATACAATAAATATATTTCAATAAAATAGTCACAGAGTTAATAAAAATATATATATAATCCATACAAGTATACTCTCTCGCCGTGCGATTAAGCAGCTCAGACGCAAACCAATAAAATATTTGGCGGGTTTCCACCTTTAAAAACTAAAAAAAGAAACCTAATTTAGTTGCAACAAAGAATAAAATTAATTCGAAAATTTACTGATTTTAATTTCTCTGAACTTCCCTTACAACATGGAGGATATTGTAGTATGGGAGATTTTCTGCTAAGTTGATAAATAATGCGTCATGGCGCAATCCACAATTTATTCTAGCGACAAACATATTGGGCAAACATTAACTCTCCTAAGGAATGCAAAACAATTATTAAATTATTCTTAATGATGATTTTCAATTTGAACATGATGACATGGACGGACCAAAGCTAAAGACCGTTGACATTTCATTACATTCGGTGGTAAAAAACATGATGACAATCTTCAATATCTTCCCGCCTTCTTCCGTGGACTTGGATGGGCGCGTGGCCTAGGCGCCGCCCTCAGCGCAGCTGCACCTTCGCGAGCCTCCTTTGCGTCATCCTTTTGTCTGGCTATACCGGGGGGTCATCGTTGAAACAGCGGACATGTTGTGCTCGTGGCGATGATCACGGCACTTCCGTCGGGGGTATATCTCCCAGTCATCGACTGCGAATTTTACTCCGCGATATTTTCATACCATCCAACCCTCACATTCCTCGTGGCGGAGTAATACCGTCAACCTCTCACGGGAATTGCCATCAAACTATAAAAAATGGTACACAAAAATTCTATTGCATCACAAGAACTCAAAATGGTGGTGTTGTGTGAATTAATAAAATAAAATAAAAAAAAAGGTGAAAATAGAAATAATAAAAAAAAGGATTCCTGCAGAATGAATAACGCAATCAGTAACGGAATTTAGATTTCTGTGTGTAGCTAATTACGGGTAATAGGATTCGTGACTTACATCGTATGATGAATCCTTTCATTTAGCGTGCTGGTATAAAATAAATGTTTTTGACGCTTGGTGACCGCCATCTTGTCCGTTCGTCTAAACGCTCCAGACTAAAAGGTGCTTGGCAAATTGGTGTTGCCAGCGCTTGCAAGCTATCGATCGAAAAAAAAAAAAATAGGTACTGTGTTTGAGTAAGTTTGAAGTACTTATCTAGGCAAAGGACCGCCTTTGTGTTTTGGTAAGAATCTAGACGGGTATATGAAAAATCATATCGCTTGAACAATTTTGAATACGGTTGAGATAGGTTTGACAAGAGTTCCATTCTTCTTCCATTGACAGTGACAGATTATTGACAGAATGTGACGTCACCACTGCTAGATATGGTAGTCACTTTAACCTAATCGAATGGGCGTGCTGGGTCCAACACACGAACTTGGCTATTTTTCTGAAAAAAACGTTTTGATTGATGATTTTCATATTTGTCGATAGTTGGACGAGCGCTTAGTGGAATACAAAAATACTGTTTTCGAGTGGACCTAACTTTTATTTGTGTAGTAACATATACAAAAAAATCCAAGGTCGGAAACTTTAATTTTTCTTAGGTACTTAAAAAACATGTATGAAAAAACGTTAAATCTCCACCTTTTGCAGAGCAAACCTAAAGTCTGTACATTTAAAGATTTCAAAAACATTTCGTTGTTTACATGAATATACACACATATTATATATTATAAAGTGATATTCATTAAAATTAATTACCTAAATAATAACGGAACTTCCTAACATTTTATTTTTTTTTAAATTAAATACAGGATTTGAAACCAATAAGGAAAACAATATGTAGGTAGGTTAACAAATATTAATTTGATTTATATATTTTTTTTATATATTACTTGGTGGAGTTCCGTGATTAAATAATTTGTATAAAAACTAATTAAAGTTAAATAAACATACTTGGTACACTTCCACTTTTATTTATTTGACCAGTTAGCGTTTTTCACCGCATACAAATAATTTAAATAAATATTGATTTTATAAAAATTTCGTGGTTACCCTTTTTAAAAAAAAAAATTAAAGAAGCTCGATAGAATATTTGTTATTGTATTTTTCCTTTGTCTCTGTATTTTTGTCTGCCTCGATAAACGTGAAACAGAGTATGACAGGTAATTGAGACGGAAAATAAATGATTTACGAATTGTCAGTCAATTCAACGTAGAACCTTAAATTGACCTTTACGTGCTGTCAGATATTATCGAATGATGCATTGATTATTTTCTAAGTCAGCAATGTTTCTTTTTGTAAGCGATGTTAAAATTTTATAAATAAATATCAATATTATTTTTTAGTTAATTAATTTAGTGAAATTCATAATTTATACATTATTTGAATTCAATTTCTGTACGAAATTTTTAACTTACTTGAAATTTCATTCACTAGTATTATTAGGCTTTCACTTCTATAATTTAATACTAATCAATGCATCAATTTATTCCGCTTGTGTTACCTTGGATCGTATGGATTCTACAAACTGCCTCCTAGCTGAGCAAATGGGCCGCCGACTCCTGTGCGTCTTTTTAACAATAGCCCTCACCCCTTAGTTCTGACGTGAACTGCCTACGAGTCTTCAGCAGTGGACAAGATTGCAAGAACCTGATATCTTGTAAATTTGTCAAGTTTTCAGAAGACATTCGGAGTACATAAGGGTTAGCCAGCTAATCGCCTTCGCCTGATGAGAGTTGACATCAGTGATTAACGTCCAACCTCCTTTGTGCTGATTTTTATTAAAATAATTTGTTAATAATGATTATTTTATGACGTGGAATTTACCCTGGAATACGTAGGTAAACTGAAACCTTAAGAGCATACTCCACCACGTATCTCGCGGCCGCTTTCCCATACAAACATATTCTATGATTTTCTACCTAGAATTTAACATTAGGGAAATGATTTTTTTTTTTTGATATCGACCAGAGGCGTGTTTGTATCACCTTATTTTTTTAATAATTTATTTACCTCCTTCAACAAAAAAGGGGCTTTTGGAAAGCTAATTTTCACATTCCGAAGCTCCATTCCCAACTCACTCAAGACTCGAGTATTCAACCAATGCATTCTGCCCGTCCTTACTAATGGCGCGGAAACAATGACTCTGACCAAGCAATCCTTCCATAAGTTGCAAGTTGCACATAGGAGCATGGAGAGGAGATATGCTTGGAATAATATAAAGAGACCGAAAAAGGAACGATTGGATCCGACGTCAGACAAAGGTCTGCGACGTGGTGCAGCGAATTGCTTGATTGAAGTGGAAATGGGCCGGTCACATAACCAGAATGACGGACGACAGATGGACAAAATGCGTTCTGGTGTGGAGACCGAGAAGCCAGAGGCCTCAACGACGCCCACCGATGAGATGGGTGGACGACATCAGGAAGTCTGCTGGAAGACAGTGGATGGGGACGGCGCAGGATCGGGAGGAGTTGAGACGGCAGGGGAGGCCTATGTCCAGCAGGTATGAGATGAACAAATAAAATATCAAAAAATAAGACAGTGCAAACACGTCCGCGGATGCACGGGTGGATGTCTGGGATGGGGGGGCCTGGCGAGGCGGGATACCGGTCTCCACACGGGTGGTTGTAATTACTAATAAATAATGATCGGGGTAGAAAACTAACATCCCTACCACTGTTAATTTGGGCCGTCTCTGGTTGGTTTGGGTGATGGAAAACAATGACAATTATAATACATAAGCCGAGACGGTGGTAGGGGTACAATGAAAGCATTTGTTCGCGTACATAATCGTAAATTCATCCGTATTTTTATCACACTAACAATCTTAAAATCGCGGTTTAGCTTGTTGAAAAAATCGGTAGAGTTGGCTGGACTGAAAAAAGACTCAATAGTCTTTAAAGCAGTCTAGGGAAAGGGTGGGGCTTTCATTGTAGTGCAAACACGTTTCTGGTTGATATCTAAAATTTGTGAAAAAATCATTGCTATAATGTTAAATTCCAGTGAGAAAATTGAGGAATACATTTGTATGGGAAGCGGCCGGGAGTAACTTAGTAGAGTATGATCTTAACCCTGCCACGACTATTCGAATTCCGGATACGTGAAATTAAATATCAATAAGTGTGCATGAAATCGAATAGTTTATTTATTGAACTACCGCTATCTCGGAATACGGAATTTAATTACAAGAACACGGAAAATTAGGTTTTCAACAGTTTGAGAAATTCTCGCAACATTTTCGTTCTATATATATTTGCAACATTAACTTCGGTGAAACGGAGGTGAAACAATTTATCAGTCCAGCATAAATATCTTTATCCTTAGTGCCTCCAACAAATAAACATATCTGAAATCTAATTCAGAAACATTCCAGAATGAATGAAACAATGATTCGTTGTTTTACAGTATCGAACAAATTTATTGAGCCAAGATTATTACTGAGCAAAGCTTTTTATTATCTATCTGTTTAAAAAAAGTCATAAATTTTTGGCTTCACTATAATATATTAAGCCAATTTTTGGCACTAAGGTTTTTTGACAGAATTTCTATTTTAAAAAGTGCATCTTAATTTTAAAAAACTCCAGAACAATCGGAACCAAAGCAATTTTTAAGAATTATTGCTAATGCAATAATGGGGGATTTAATAGCATTTCAAACGGTGGTGTAGTTTATTGTAGAAAAAACCTCTTGGTTATTTTTATTTAAGTAGGAGCAGTGTATCTATCAAAGTTTTTCATCACCGTTTTTCCATACTCTCTTTGACTTTCTTGTGAACATGACTATATAAACTCCTTTTTTTAATATGATGATTTTCTTTTTTAAATAATCTAAGCAAGAAAAAACGTTGACAATGTTAATTTTTAAATGTCACATCATCATCATCATCATTATACTATATCCACTCCCTATGTGGAGCATATGGATTTCACAAACTGCCTCCAGGCCAAGCGATCGTCCGCCAGCTCCCGTACATCCTCCCAAGTCAAGTCCACGTTCCGTAGCTCTGACGCAAACTGCCGGCGAATCGTCAAGAGTGGACGTCGTTATTAATAAAAATTATCTGTTTCAAATAATCTGCACAATACGGTACAAGAATTCATTATACACTATACATAAGTGTGCCCCTAAATTGAATCAATCAACCCCTGATAAGGGGGTGAGAATTGAAAATACCTGAATAGATTCTTCACAGAACAGCCTTAGCAGTAATACAGTATCTCCTTACACGTCGTCGTTTCAATATCGGAGAACAAAACAATTCAACTAAATAGATTCCAATTTGGATTCAATTGGATTAGCACACATTTCAATCTGATAAGCTGTGAAATTTTAGAATGGGAAACTATGGACCGTATCTTCATTTTATTAACTAGCATTCAACAGACTATAAAATCAATACTCTTCGAAAAAGTATGAAAAGATGAGTCGCAAATTAATAAAATGTAGTGCCCTAGTAGGCTTTGGGGCTTCTGGAATGTTTATCGTTATTTTAATGCACATTTTTTTATATTACGTAAATATTTTAACATTTATTTAACGTTGAATTTTATTTTCGTTATTATTTGACACTTGTATACACTAATATTAATTTTTATTTTAAATACAAAGATAAGCATAATAGGGATAACAAAGCAGTAAAAATAAAGTAACAGATCATTAAATTGGTGAAGCTAAGACAGTTAGAATAATAAAATGTGGACACACTCAAGACAGGATTGGGTCTACTTCAGTGAATGTTTAAGTCTTGACAGACTTACACCGAAAAAGTCCAGATCCCGTCTTGAGTTTAAGGTGCCAATATGCTACTTTTATATTACGTTTATTGTTTAATATTTTTTATAGTACAACCAATAAATAAATGTTGGTTCGTTTCTTGTGTTTCTGGCTACTGCCTGAATACTTTCAATTAGTATTTTGACTCGGTCAGAGTCTTTATTACAAAAATGAAGTATTTTGCTAATAAAATACCTGACTTCAATATCAATGCACAGATGGAGCTAGTTACGCGCTTGCGAATGGTTTTCAATTCGTAACATATAAGCAAAATCAAAAATGTTACGTGGTGTGGATTTACGCTAAAATAAGCGAAATTAAAATGTTGTAGTGCGTCAAGTGGGCCACTTAGTACCCAGACAATGACAGGTCATAAGCCCAGTAAATGCTTGAATATCTAAATTCCCGAATTTGAAGAAAATCTACTTCATCTTTGTAGAGATATAAAAAATGAAATCTTTTTTAATATTTCATTTTTATAATTTGACATCTTAACAGAGACGAGAAATTTGGAAGGGAATATGGATATCTAGGTGTTTACAGGGCTAATGACCTGTCATTGGCTGGGTTAAGTGGCCACTTGATGTATTACAACATTCCCCATTTCACCTAGTATTTGATATCCATATCTGCCAATATACTGTAAAATGGCACGACGCTTCACATGTCAATGTGAAGCGTCGTGCCAACACTCGTGACAACACTCTCTGTCATCCATTGAGAAAATTGCTAAGCATTTTAGCAGAAACCTTTATGATTGCAAGTGAGATTCTTACCGAATTAATATCACCTACTAGGAAACGCCTGAAGATGAATCTTCAATTTTTTATACTTATAACTTTTACCAGCTAATTTTTATAAACAACATTTTTATAATCATGTCATTCGATTATATTTTGTGATCTCCGATTCATGATATTTTGAACATACTAATTATGCATAAAAAAACTTTTATTTTATTATAAACACAATATCATATTCACATAAAAATATTTAATATAATATATACGATACATTGGACTGGCCAGTGAAGCGTAAAACTTCATTTTGCCTTCATGAAACAAATTATCTAGATTCACTGCACTTAGTATACTAATGTGGGGGCCCTATGCATCATTGAGGGTGCGGTTAAGGGAAGATGGTAGTCGGTGTAATGTTATGTTACTACCCCTATTGCAATCTTCAGTAATGACGTTTATAATTAAAATAAAAAATTACAAACTGAACTCTTTGCCTTAGGGGAAACTCAGTATTAATTTTACAAACGAGTGTTATTCTTTGAATTTTCCCCTCTAGCATCGAATAGAAAGCAAAAAAAAATGTTGTTTGCTTTCCGGAGACGGGAGGGTGACAGTAAATTGGCCCCCGAAAATTGAATAAGGTATACACAATAATAAAAGCTTTCTCAAAAATGATTTGTACGTATGTATGTACTCAAGGAAAGAAGATAAAAGAGGGATATGACAAAATAAACAAGTTGTTATTCTAAATTTCAGGGCATACAATTTACCTATGATTGTTATATTAGCAATAGTTTTTAGAAACTTGTCCCAACTTTTGTGTACATATTTCTCATCTGTTCAAAATATGTTTTTGTCTTTTTTGTTATATGTATAAACGACGCTAAGCAACAAGGAAACACCGTTAAATTAACTGAACTGAGATAATCCTCTTGGAGTTTTAGTAGTTTCAAAGTTTTGCCAACATTTTTTACACTGACAAAGTTTTCAAGTCAAGACGTTGAAGAAAATCACAAAAAGCTTCAACAATGCTTTTTTACGCACACAAACCCATATAAAAATCGTATTTTTATGTATTAAACTAGTTTTTATTAATAAGTTATTGTTTTGACACCAATATTAAGATTGATTCTATTTATTAAATTCATAATATATATTTTTATATTATAAGTCCTTCCGGTATTTTTATTTAACGAATTCAAAAGCTTTATTCCTAATATTCTTCTCAGATTGTTGGTAAAAACGAGTCTTCGAGGATAATTTCGTATTGTAAAATGTTCTTTGGTCCCGTTTTACTTGTATAAATTTTGGAAAAGTTAATCACATCTTATAAATTACTATATTTTGTAAAAACATTGAAATAAATTATTTATAAATTATTTACGTAAGTAGAAGAGCTATTTATTTTTATTTTGAGTTAAACAATTTCTAAGATTTTTCAATGTACGGGAAAACAAAAGCTTTGTGTAAATTTACTTAAACTTCAAACTTGTATTAAAATGATGAAAAGTCTCATTGGAATGTTCAAAACTTAACTAGAAATTTTATTACAACACTGATATTTTCGTATCTTCTACCATCTTTGTTATTTAATTTTTTGTATTACAAGGTAATATTTTGTGAAAACAAATAAGCAAATCCACCCTTATAAGTGTGTTAAAATAGACTCATGTAGAAAATATGATTAAGATTTTAAATGCATAATTAACATTTGTTGTCTTATTCCACCAACATGTTCCATCAGAGCCGTTAATTCCTTCAAAAATACACTCAGAACGGAAATATTTACGGAACATCCGTTCCGAAGTTGAGGGGCTTAATTAATCCCCTGATTTCTTCTCCAGTACGTTTCCTTGAGACCGAATTAATAATGTTCCTCCCGACCGAGAAGCTCCTTGATTTCTAACATTATTGTTTGCTTAAGACTCGCTTAATGAAATATTCCGCGCGAGCTTTTCCGCCGACAGAAAGCTTTTCTTAATCATTAACGTGCTAATATGATTTTACGATACACTGTTGGTTTAGTTATGCTCTAGTGACTTTTCTCTTGTTCTACTGCATGTTTTTGTTCCTTCTTTTTAACAGAATGGTAATTATTACTAATTTGTTAAATCTTGTTTGTATTATTTTAACGTCTTTGTGCTGAAAAACCTTTTCCTTGGAAAATTAAACACTTCTTGTAAAAAAGTATTTTAATCATATATTTAAGTAATAAAAATAAGGAATAACTTGTAACTTATCGATTTTATAATAAAATAATTTATTTTCTAACAGTAAAATACCGTTTTTATTTATTTACATATTATTCGAAATTTATAAGTTAATGTTTTTTGTAAAGGTGTCTTGTAGTGTAAATAATTGTATTAATAATTTATATGAATCAGCCAGACAGACAATCAGACCGAAAGATGCAATTATATTGCATTAATAATTACATATTTTTTAGCTTGGTAAAGGAACAAATACAATGTTTTACGAAACTTTATGCTGAGAAAGAAGAAAAAAAAACTGTTATTATCATTATAATGTATTTATTAATAATCAGCCTCTGGTTAAGTACAGGATTTTTGCAACATCCAATATTAAAAAAACATAATTTAAAATATCTTAACTTGTAGACTTTCGTTCCAGATTAAATCCAGGCCTAAGCCACAAAGAGCTCAAAATAGCAGACTACGTTATTTTGTTAGAATAGGAATCTTAGAAGAATAAAGGTGTACGGTGGCGGTGGTTTGACTTTGTAAAGAATACAGAAGAGAGCAACGGCCACAGCAACCCTTGGTATCTACTGTCATCCGGCGAAGGCGTTTCGGCTGGCTAGGCCGTATATTGCGTATGCCTCCAGTGAGTCTTAACCATGCTTGCCTATTTTACAAGGCATTAGGTTCTCGGCGTCTTGGACGTCCACTGTTGACAATTCACCGGCAGTTTGCATCTGAGCTGCGGGACGTGGACTAGACTTGGGATAGTGCACGAGAGCTGGCGGCCGATCGCTGGGCCTGAAGGCAGTTTGTGGAATCCATATGCTTTACGTAGGGAGCGGATATGGTATGATGATGATAATGAAGATATTAAGTCGCTATACTTTATTTTTATGCTGCAACGCAAACAATAAGTTTGTAGGTGTGTTCTTTGCAAACCCTCTGTCTTTATGTATATTTATTTTTTCTTTTCAATCGCCTTAATAAATCTTAATTTTTTACCTTGCCGTAATGTCGCACCTGTAATACAATGTGAATAATGTTTTGACCTTTTTACACCAGCAAAATTATTACACAAAGGGTAGTTCCACGAGGAAAGGTATGTAGGTGTATTGTTTTATGTCCAACAGTCGAAACTCCATTATAAAATTTCCAGTTGCTAAGTAAATTCTCTCCGGAAATTCCATATTCATAAGGGGCTTACTCCAACGAACTGAAATAAATATTTACAGAGGCTCCGCGTAAAAACGGAAAATACAAGCGAATGCTGTTTTACACAGGACTGAGTTGGTTTGGTATTTTTTATTAGGTACCGGTGATTTCATTTTAGTTTCTCGTCTTTTGGGGGTTGTTCAACCCCTTATCCATACAATTCTTGTTGACCGCAATTTGCTCAATGCAATGTAGTAATAATTTTAATAAGACAAAGTACGAATTGTTCTAATTTGGAACTGAAATTGAATGTTGTATTTAAAGTATTTTGAATATATAATCCGGTATACAATTTACTAAAATGTACTTATTTGATATTTGTAAGGATTTTAATAAAGTAACACTAATTCTGTTTTTTTAAGAATTGCAAGGTAGGTATTATGGGTTGCTCTGTTTAAACCCGCGCTGTGCCAGTGGTAGCCTACAAGGCGTCGGACCCTCCACTAACTACACCTGAAAGTAGAAAACAAGTTGTGGTTTATTTAGTATAAGAAACATACAAACTAGTGAAAGCGGTGGAAATATACAATTTCAGTTCTGAAATGTAATTTCTTAAATTATTTTGTTTTAACTAACTAACTACCATTTTCCCAAAAAGGCTAGGCAGAGAAGATAGAACGCCACGCCACTCTCTTCTGGCGCACTACCCCTGCTTCCTCCGCATTCACACATCTTCTCACGCACGCACGTAGATTATTCCGACTTTCATGCCATGTCTTATTTGGCCTTCCTCGACTTCTACATCCAAGTACACTCGCATCGTATATTCTTTTAGGCGTTCTTTCGTCATTCATTCTCTCCATATGACCAAAGCGTTGTAAAAGATCTTTATTAAATTAGCTTTCTTGAAATTATTTTTAATTCACAATAATCTCAATGGACCATTCAGCAAATTTTTCATTCAACGTTTTTGTGATTATAAATATTTAATTGATAAATAAAATCACTTCCATAAACTTTGATAATCCTATAAGGTATGTATTTACTATTTTGCAGTAAAATTTGAACTTTTAATGAATATGCCGCCTATCAGTTATTAGGTAGGTACCAACATCTTTTTTTTTAAATTTTATTAAATTGAAAAAAAAAGAAACATTTGAGGTCTTGTTATGCACTCAAATATTTCAATTTTGAGCTTCTTTCAAATGGCCGGAAATTTATTGTACCAGAAAGCAGGAAACCAGTTGTGCTGGAGTGGGATTCGAACCTAGAGATTCTAATCCATAAAGTTGTCCAGATAATCCATTGAGCAAGAAAGCAATGAAAAGACTGTCCCCTAACCATCTGTATTGAGAAATGAATTCGAAATAATACAATACATCACAAAAGTATTAAAATAAAGATTTAAAATGACATAATAAATACATTTATAAAAATCTTGTTAAATTTGTTTAGTTGATGTTGTTACAACGATTGAAAAAAGTAATTATGTGTAAAGTTTACTGCCTCATTGCAAACGAAATTTTCCATAATGTTGAATGAGATGATGGATTAAAATACTTTAGATGGGACGTTGGATTAGAATACCTTAGAATCTCGTAGTCGTATTTTTCTGGGCAAGCACTTTTACAAACCAATCTCTGGAAATATATATTATACAATCCAAATATTTTGGCTGGATGCTTGGCTAGATGAAATGCTTGTATGTTCATACTATAACTACCTCAGAGCAAGATCTCATGCGCTATTCTATACTCCTAGAATTCTTACGAATGCATGTCGGAATTCTTCTATCAATAGAGAAATCCAATTGCTGAATATGGCTTCTGTGCAAAAAGTTTGTACATTTGTACATCTCCTTTCATATGCTTAAGGAGACGGTCGATGAGTGTCTGTGTCCCGTTTTTCTTGTTGTCTATTCAGAGTCCCTAAAATTTACGAAATAGATCATCCGTAAGGTAAGTTTGCAGGTAAAGGTATAATTTTAAATAAGTAATTTTAGGACTGATAGTTCTTAACGCCGCCGCCACGCGCCGCCAGTAATTTGAATAAATCTTTTACTTGTAAATTAAATGAAGCGTAAATGAAATTTATCACTTAACCAGATGAAAGAAAGTGGCTGTTGAAAAAGAGAAAAAAAAAAAAAATGTTACGTTTTTAATAATGCTTTCGAAATAGGATCTCCTTTCCCCCTTTGTATTCATTTGAATTCTGTATTTTGTTCAAAGGTTTTACCTTTTATTCGTTTCTTTTATTTCCATCACTTTGGCAGCAATTAGGTTGGCCTGAAACCTACCGTTTTTTTTTGGACCTCATTAATTGCTAACTCTTTGTATTAAAAGCCTTTGTCTCCTCATCTTCATCTGAAAATTGCTCCCATTCCAAGTGTTGAAATAAAACACCCCACTTTTAATTGAAATTCCAAGTGAAGCATTTTTCACTTGTTTAAATAATGTTTATTTCTTCATAAGCTATTTCAAGCATATTTATTACAACACAGAAGTAAGTAAAATAAATTGACATTACAATGCAATAAACATTACATAGCGCCAATTTAAATGCACAACACAACGTACGAAACAAATTTCTGAGGACAGTGATGATACAAGTATTTGAAATGTTTATGTTATGTAATTGTTTTACTGTGCTACGTGTGTGGAGTGTGGTGGATGTGTTGAGAAATGGGTTCTGAATATTTAAGAGCAGAAGACAAAAACAAGCTGGTAATTATTAAAATAATTTAGCGTTATTCAGCGTTGTGGAATGTGCATTAAATTAATGGGCTGGTACTGGAAGTGTACTGATCATGCTACCTTCATGTAATAAAATGATCAAGATAAACTGCACTTGGTGTATCAATGCAGTGCCCTATGCACAATTGGGTGCGGATAAGGAAAGAAGTACTAGAAGTAGTAGTAGTTACCCAATTCTCCAAAATCATTAAAATTCTACGATAAAATGTATTTGTCTTTCAAATTTCATAAAAGTTGTGGTTGAATTTTTATTTTATTTAGTTGAATATTTGTACTAAGCTTTCCGTTGAATCCCGTCAAAAGCTCGTATTAAAAACAACAACTTCTCTATAAACCCGTGTGAGTATAATTGGAAAACTTTATCTTCCCGACAAAACTCTCATTAATGAGAATACGTTACGAAATTTGATATCCAAAAACATGTTGATTATAAACACAATATTCAGGAAATGATAATGATAATATATATGAGGATTCGGAAAGTTAAATTATGTGGTTCATATTTTCAAAACTTGTAGGCGGCTTTTGCCATCAAACCTTACGGAAATACCTACAACACGTTTTAATATGGTAGGTGCTATAGTAATTGAACAATGGTTTAATAATTGGACACCCTAAATTGTATTTTCAAAAGCAAGCATATGTGCTTTTTAGTGAGTTCTTTCTTTCATGCTTTTCTTTTATTTTAATGGAAATAATTTGAAAATGACATTTTATTTGACAGCAAATCTCAAACTTGTGAAAAAACATGATCCTGCTAGCCCTTGACACTAGGAAAAATTTTCTTAATAACTCAGAACTACTCAAAAACAATACCTAAAATGTTATAATTTTATACAGTTCCAACTTTTCATCTCCAAGATCTTAGCATCCACCCAATATTATAAAAATCGGTGTGCGTCGGACCACACGGTGGAAGTTATACTTCTTTGGCCATTCTCATACACCCACTCACGCACACAAACAGACAGGATATATAAATGAAATATAAGACATTTTTCAATTTTATTCAATATATTTTATATTCAATATATTATACGTGACTTCATTATTATATTATACACCTATATTATCATTATCAGTTATATTTCTTCTATAATCATTCTTTCATCTTTAAGTCATGGAGAAAACCGAAGCCATTGCAATAGCGTATTTTTCTAAAAAGATAATTCGCTAAAATGACGCGTAAGAAGTAAATAAACAAAAGAAATGACAACTGTCAAAGTCAGACCAATACAAGCATCAGTGACTGTGGCGCCCTTTTCTCTTAAGCGCCATTTTCTCTTAAAAATCAGCGTGACGCGGTTTCTCGACCAACACCCCACCCCAAAGTGTCTAACGGGCGCAAAGAAGTATAACTTCAATAATACAAAATAGATCATTCAAAAGGATACGTGGTTATTAGAAATTTAATATAAATAATCTCTTAGTTGATGCACGAGTAGTATTAATATTATGACGTACCGCAAAGCCTGATTTATCTATTTGACTATCTGAATTGTATATTTTCAAATAAGTATTCGTAATAAAAAAATTTTAATATTTAAAATTGATAACACTTAGCTTGTTTAGTCAATGCGTCTAGGAAGCCACGTCCCGTGCAGGAAATCTGTTTTTTTAGACAAAAATAGGAATATGTTCTCAGCGTCAGCATTATTTTACTTAAAATCTTTACATAAAAGATTTCTGGAAATAAACGATAGATCAACATAAGTTATGAAGAACATTTCTAGCACCCGGCAGTGAAGCGAAATTGGATAATAGTTCAGAGGACATTGCATTTCGTGAAGTAATGTGCCAGCTTAGCAGAGTTTTACTGTACCAATAGTGGTATGTCCTAAATTTGATGAAATAACCCAGTTTAGGTTTGCGGAACTCTAGATAAAAATATCATTTTGTTCACTAAGTTTCATACGATAATATTTTGTTTTGTATTGTTTTACTGAAGGTTTTTAAGCAAAATTGCGATATAATGTATGTTTACGAACAATTTTTTTTTAAATGTGAAAAGTTATAATAGCTATCACTTTTCTTTATGCCTCTTTGATATTGAATTTGGCACCTTAGAAAACTTGTCACTATCGTCTTTAAGGATGGTTTATGTGTAATGGTGGTTATTTATTTCCTATCCGTGTCCTAAAAAACCCTTATAAATTACGATGTCTCCATAATCTAATCAATTTATCACGGATGCACTATACGAGTAATAACTTGGACCAATAAATAAAAATAACGAGATCTTTTTCTTTATAGTATCCCACTAATAATACTTAACAGAGTCAAGAGCAGTTATCTATTATTTTCACATACGTAATTAACAACTTTTCTTCATTAAAAAAAGAGTTTGTGGCCTTATGAATCATCATAATCATCATCATACCATATCCGCTCCCTATGTGGAGCATACGGAATCCACAAACTGCCTCCAGGCCAAAGCGATCGGCCGCCAGCTCCCGTGCATCCTCCCAAGTCAAGTCCGCGTCCCGCAGCTCTGACGCAAACTGCCGACGAATTGTCAACAGTGGACGACCAGGACGCCGAGAACCTGATGCCTTGTAAAATAGGCAAGCATGGTTAAGGCTCTCGGGAGGCATACATAGTATATGGCCTAGCCAGCCGAAACGCCTTTGCCGGATGACATAAGATATCTTAGATCCGCAAAATTATTATCGATTTTGGCATGTGTATTAATTAGTAATGCATGATTATTATCTATTTTGGTGGGGTGACCATTTCAATGCAGTTCATCAACGATATCTCTTCTTTCCTTGATTTTCCCCGTAGTACGTAGGCGCCGCATTGGTACACCAGGGTGCAGGGTATCTTAATATTTATATAGATGAAAGCAAGCTGATTACGCGTACGTGCCAGATCACGTATCAGTACGTCTGTTCAAAGCGATACAATGTATGCAGGTATGTGATAAAATGATTGAAAAGTTTCGTACATATTTTTCCGTTAAATCCAGTTTCATCAAAATGGATGGAAAAGTTTTAATTATTGAAATATTCACGTCATAGCTGAAATATATTTTCAAACACAGTGCAGTAAATTAATTTATAGAGAGTTATTTGCTACCTACATTTTTTAAGCCAATCAACAAATCAACATGCTTATAAGCCCTAAAGGATTGGCATTTAAAAATGCACTTAAATTAAGTTTATTATTTAATTAGCAGCTTTGACGCAAAATGCTGACGGATTGTCAAGAGTGTACGTCCAGGACGTAGAGAACCAGATGTCTTTAAAATAGGACTTGTTTTTATTTTTTCTTATTTATTTTCAAAGGAAAATTTTTTGTTTATAAAGAAATACATAAAATCCCATATACATTTAAAAAAATAAACAAAATCCCACCAAGGCATAGCCTGTTTGTGGTTATACTGTGAAAGTCAATCTGAATGCGTTCACACTCTTTCAAGCAGCATGCACGAGGCAAAAGAGAAAAAGATAGTTAAAAAAATACAAGATATTGATATATTTATACAAGAAGAAGAAGGGAAATAATTATAAAAAAAAAAAAAAAACGGAGATTTTGTTATTGTTATGGTCTTTATAGTAAGAATGATTCTACCTTTACACTATGTATCCAACTTTGTGTTAATTTTTTAAAAGCTGAAAAATTAATGTTTCTTTTCTTTTTAATATTTAAGAAAGTTGTTATTGATGATTTTGATTCTGTACGCTTCATGTCTTCCATCTCCCTTCTCCAGATACATTGGTATATCCGTAATCTCTCAGAAAGTTATATAGGAGTATAACAATGTATTAGGAATGAAAAGTGTTCTCCGTTTGTTGTTTTGATGTTCCCAGTCATTATTTTTATTTTCTTCATTTTGTCGTGACATATTTTTTATATCCGCGCTTTACTTTGTCAAATGTAACGAAATTTTTGTTCTGAAGTTTGCGCGAGTTTCTGTCCTTGTTATCACGAAAACAACAACAAACATGGGATTTATGTATGGATGATTTGCTAGACTGAAACAGATTTAAAAAGCTTAACCTACATAGATGGTGCTATTGTAGTTCACGAAGCCGAGCCTACATACAGATACACATACAGATACATATTTAAAAAAATATTTTATTCCTTTTAATATATTTTTTTACAGACCGTGCATTTCTGGTTTATAATGTCGTGTTCTTGGGTTTCTTGTTGTCGATGCGTTGTTTCGGAGACCTTGGCAGTGTTAGTCTTTTGAGCTGATGTGTGAGTATGATGTCACGAGTAATTAAGTGTCTATTAACATTTAAATATTTTTAGAAATAATCAGAAACGAAACATCAATGTGAGTAAACCACATTTATCTAAATAAATCTTTACCAGAGAATCAAAAATCCTTATATTAAAAATACTGGTTTTTCGGTAGAAGCATTTTAGTAATTTTAAGTCGCAATTTACTGTGCTCTTTCGACGCGGATGATATAAAATAAGAGGAAGTAAGACAGCAAACTCCGGCTTGGAATGCGTCTCGTGAAAACTATAATAACTCAAATCAATATTATTTTTAAAAAGATGCTGTTTAAACTATTTGAACGAAATAACTTTGTTTTTAACTACTTTTTATTATTAATCTAACTCCCGACTGGTTTCAAGGCAACACGTGTTTCTTTATCAAGGGTACAAGAATAAATCAAATTGGATTATGAAGTTGTGTCAGTGCGTATGTTAAATGGGCAGGTCTATTGTTTGTTTAAGGTTGAGAGATGAATGGATGGGTGGGTAGTTTATGACTTTTTTTATGGATTAGGTATCTTTAAGTTAAGAAGTGGGCAGTGGGAAATATTATTTATTTGATTTTTTATTAAGTTGCAATTATTATTTAAAAAAAAAAAATATTTTAAAAATGTATAAACTGTCCAATTTTAATAGCTTATCCCTCCAGGAGACCCTATCGCCAGCCATCTCTCTCGTTTCCTCCCACGTCAGGATCACATCCATCAGCTCCGTAAGAAGGTCACCGTTCATATTGAAGAATAGCGATATTTTTTGTGTAAAACATATTATATTAAGGTCGAAATAGTAGTCTTTTTATGCAAAAATCAATAAATTTGATAAATCACAGCAATAATATGTAGGTTTTTCGCCAGAATTTTTGAATCTCGTTGCCGAATATATTTTAGATATTTTTCAGGCTATTTTAATTTCATAATGATTGAAATATCGATATTTAATTGCGATATTTCCACCCCTATCCTATACTCACAGGACAAGTTAGTTCCGTGGTTATACCTATAGGTATATCATTATACGTAAATATATACCAAGTACATAGTAGATACCCAGTTTGAATGTCAATGCTGACAGATGAAAAGGGAACAGAGAAATATAAATGATAGGGGTGGATTCTGTATGAAGGGATGAAAGCACTTTCGGAAATGACGATAATTTGTAATCCCTCTTTTGGGGATGAAAATATTGTAAAGTATCACATTCATACGACTTCTCGCAAATTCGTTACGGTGGATATTAGATAATTTATTATGTTCCATTGAAAACATTGGAATATAAATGTTTCTTTTACTGCCAAGCAATCCGTTAGCAGTATATACGTCAGAACTACGGACGGAACTGGCAGCCGATCGCTTAGCTTGGAGCTACCTCCAGCTGATCGCTTAGCTTTGAGCTAACTCCAGCTGATCGCTTAGCTTTGAGCTACCTCCAGCTGATCGCTTAGCTTGGAGGTAGTTTGCGGAATCCATATTTGGTACTTGAATATGGAATAATGATGAATAATAAATGGTTTATTTTTTGTTATGATATGTACACCTTCCTACCTATATTGCGCTTTATATAAAAATCACTTTCATTTTAAAAGTCATACATTTTACATAATAGTAGGTAAACTTTAACATTGGTAAATACAGGAAAGAAGAATAAAATAATAGTCCACACACTTTATGTGAGAAATTTAATATTTTGTGTAATTGTGTGTTTTTTACCAAGAGATTAAAGTAAATATAACGTATATCAAATAAATAAATCTTTATCTTTTAACTGTATTTTTTCTTCGGTATTCTTGTGTACCGATGAGATGAGTGGACATCAGGAAGTTTGCTGAAAGACGGAGGATCGGGAGAAGTGGAGACGGCAGGGGGAGGCAGTAAACCTTCACGGGATGACACGATGATGATAATTATGATTATTTATTTTTTAATTGGGTATTCCTAGAAAAAAAATTGAATAGATTAAGCAATATTTCACAATCAATAATTATTATGGCTTGCAGACATAGTGTTTCTTGCGGTAGAATTTTTTGAAGAGAGAGCCACGGCTTCAAAGGGCAACGATTCAAATTTTCTTGGAAAGATTTTATGCCTGAAAAAAAACAACTTAATTAATTTTTACAGGTTTTGAGGGAGTAGATTCAGCAGTGTAGAGTTGAGTTAAATTTGTTATATATATAGAATATTGTTATTTATATCAAGTTTCTTCACGTTTAATAATTATTAAGTTAATTTTTGAAATATAATTTTTGTTTATCAGTATCGCAAAATTATAAATTCCATCATTTTGTATGGCAAATGAAAACTCTCCAGTTTTATGACATAATACATAAAATCGTTATTTAAACCATTTCAAATAACACAACGAGATTTTTACGATTTTTTTACTTCTGCAAAAAAATCTTTAAAAGTGCATGTATTATAATTTAATTGAAATGTCAATTGATTTGTACAAACTTACCCAATAATCTTAGTAGAAGCTCTGCTTGTAGCAAGAACAGTTACATAGTTTATGGATAAGTTAGTTTCAAGATCGATATCTACATATATTGTAGTATTAGATGTATTTATTACAACGATCAATGCTGAGCCATCAATTTTTCTGGAAAAATAATTACATCTTAGCGATTGGTACACCATAAAAAATATAGAAAAATATGTTCATTAATCATTACTGTTTTTTTTTTTAAATACCTGGTGATAATCAAAATATTATCTTCACCCATCGCAAAAACACTCAACTTTCCGTGTTTAAATTCATCAGACTGTCGTATGTTAGAAAGAGTTTTATAGAACTGCAAAAAATCAAAACAATTGTAAAAAAAGGAATACCTGTTTAGTGAAAACATAAATAGAAAAAGCAGATTTTCACGAAACAAAGAGAAATACGTTGATTACTAAAAGTGTATTTGATTTTAGCGGGATTATACTCGAAACCTCAACATTGCTAGACTGACGTCTTGACAATTTTCCACAGGGAGCTTTTAAACAAATAATAACATTTACTAATATTAAAAATTGTAATTTGAATATAGAAAATATAATTGTTTATTACCGTATATGGACTTTTGCGATCATACATTTGATCGTATAAATTCAGATCTGGGTAATTATCATTAACAGGCAGCCAAGTTTTATTTCCAGTGGAAAATCCTGTAAAATAAAATTGTCAATAAACTAAGCATGTATTAAAATGAAATGTGTGCAAAAGCATATTTTATTACATTATTGTAAAATGCATAAGAGTTTTTTTTTATATATTCAAATGATCAAACATTAAGAACATGATATTTTAACTATAAAATAAGCGAATTATTACATAAATAATATAAAGAAATCAGCGATGCAATTGAATTAATGTTTCTTTATTTTATTCCGACGGCGACGGGCTAGTGCGCTAGAGGGAATATCACTTATATTTTTTAGGGGTTAAACTTGTGGAAATACTATACACACAGGATATTGCACATATTATCCTATGTTCAAATTCTGTAGGTACTATTTAATACACACTTCATTATAATTTAATATACCACATTTCAGTATTATTCTAAATAGACAAATTAAGGGTCTGGTGATGTGGAATACATTGAAAAATCTACAGTTTTTACTAAACACTAATGCTACGAGGTAATCCCAAAAGTGAAGTATTCTATTTTTTAAATAAACAAAGAACCGTTTATTTTCTACATAAGTTACATAATTTTTAAAGTGTTTTTTTTTCTGCATAATTATCATTTCGGTTGACGCATTTTTGTAGACACTTTGGCAGTTTTACAATCCCATATCCTTGAACGCTACCACCAGGTGTACAGTTCGCGCATTTATTAGATTTTTGAACGCAAAACGTTAACCCAGTTGGAATTCATCGCCAGCATACACCATCCACAGGATTCTAAGGAAAACTTTGCAATATCGGAAGGTGTACCGCGTATACTGAGCTGAGTATTTTTGTACCTGCATATTTAGTAAAGTCCCATTGAAAAGGTGTTCTTTCCGGATCCCTGGATGTCATGTTGTAATACTCTTCCCCAGCCATACACCCTTGAGGATCCATTGTGTCTTCCCAACTTATGTCGAAGTTTGTCATCCCTATTTCCTCACCCTGAGTATAAAATTTAAATACAAATAATACTTAAGTAATATAAAATTTGATAAATTGCACCAGTCAATAAGTAGGTACCCTATTTTCAATGTTCATCTTGTCTATTTTGCATCTTCGAACAAGGATTCACTAGAAGGGGCGTTTTCATACAAAATTTCTAAAAATATTCGCTTCCTGGGGTTAATTTTTATAACACCTCTCATTATCAAATTCCACCGTCTAAAGACTCCAACACTTAGGCTAATACACGAAACGTGTGACGTAGATGTTTAGTGATGACGTAGATGCCTATTGATGACGCAGTGGGTAGTTACACACCTCAGACACGGTAGTATTTTTCAAGTATGGAATGTCACTTCTCTGAAATTCTAGTTCGAAGATTTTGCATAGACATAAATAGTAGTTTTATTGGACGATGTTTTACAGTCGTTATACTACTACCATTTTTATTTAAACTTACTAACCATCACGCCATTTCCCCGAAGGGGTTGGCACAGAGGATCCCTTCTTTCCTCGACATTCATACATCTTCTCATGCACGTACGGCGATTATTCCGACTTCTCACATGCCCACTTTCAAGCACTTGTTGTACTTGATAATGCCATGTCTTTCTCGACCTTCCTTGATTTCTACATCCAACACACTCGCATCATAGTAGTTCTTCCACTATTCATTCGCTCTACATGACCGAACCATCGTAAGAGACCTGCCTTAATTTCAGCCTTGCATTCTGCTCTAATTTTGACATTGGTGCACCCATGTTATGCATTATTAATTTGCAATGTTATTTTAATATGCTATTACAATAGGTTAAAAATATATTTTCTTCTATATATTTCTAAATATGTACATTGTATGTAATCGCTACACCGGGAAGTAACATGGCGATCATAATTATTCCATCCACTCTGTCTGGACCATAGTGTGTGGCTGCTCTTCTAACATCATGGTTTCCAATCTAAAATTACAGAAAATAAAAAACTAAATACTTTCGACATAAATAAGTATGATTACTAAAATGAATAGGGCAGGAAGTTACAAGTTGATATTTATATGCCCCTACAATTTTTTTGTTTAGTACCCAAGTCGAGTTGTATCAGTCCAGTTGATTGAGTTTTAACTTATTATTTCTAATTTCGTTGTTACCTCGGACTGGCAGTGAAGCGTAAGGCTGATCATCTTGCCTTCGTGCAACGATAAGGATAAAAAATTATCTGCACTTGGTGTCCAATGCAGTGCCCTATGCACCATTATGAGCGGGTAACGGAAAGTAGTTCGGAATGATTAATTCAAAAAAATTATGCTCGAACTTTAATTTGTATCTTACGTATCAGTTTTTTCAAGCTGTATTTTTTAAATAATTTTAACGTCAGACTTGTTTCTTGTAAAATACAATAAGAGTCACAGTCAAATATATTAAATTACGTCTGCGTAGTTTGTGTATAAAAATGTTTCATACAGCTAGTACAATACATTTTTTTCATCTAAATATATTTCATTACTTATTAACTAGGTATTAATAATGTTTTTACACTACACTTTATACTTATTTATAACAAATAATTTACACTTAAACATATAGTTGACAGCTTCAGATACTTAGGTGTTCATATAACTGAAGATGGCAGCACACACAAGGAAATCGCAATCCGTTTAGGAATTGCTGGAACAACCTTTAATACGATGCGTGCTGTGTGGAATTCCAGTTTATACTCTGTCAAAATAAAATGCCGACTCTTTAACTCCTGCATTGTGCCGGTGCTCCTTTCAGCCTAACGCGCAACCCCTACACCACGTATAATATAACCATATAAATATGTATATTTCAAATATTAAAGGGTTATTGAATTATTATTGGTTGATCCAAATTTTTTAAGTGGTATGACATCTGTTGAAAAAAATGCCAAGCATTTTTTAGCTACAGAACTTTTTGAAAATTAAATAGGTAGTAATTTAAATACCATCCAGTTGGTGATTCTGCCAGGGGGTAGGAGTCCATACCAGTTGGTGATTAGGTCACGAATATACGAAGCATTAGCGTTTTCGTTAAGAAATACTAGGTGAAAGTTTAATGGGAAATGTGCGCCTTCATCCGTATCGTTTCCATAGTATCTTATATCCATGGCTTCCATTATCATAATTCTAAAATATATTATAAAATAACATAGATACTAACAAAAATCAAAAAACACAAAAACTTAAAATAATTAGGTATTAAAGTAAATTGCGAAGTACAATATTGCAAAATAAATCAATGTATGAAATCAAGCAGAACGTTTCGCTTTTGGAGAGATTTTTCTCACTGATGACTATCGATACTATCTGATATTAGCCCAGCATGGGTTTAATCCAGTAATTTGTCTACAAGTATTTGTACACAATCAAAATTTTGTTAATGTTTTTTTGCCGGTGATGTTGTATGCGTTTATTCAATTAACCAGGATGAGTATTGCGTGTCGGATGTTGAGTGCGTGGCAGTTCCGTAGAGATGAGCGAAGTCGGCGGCTGGAACAATGTTGGTAGCGGTGCAACGAGGAGAGCAGACGATGCGGGTCGGGCTTCCGTTGCTGGTACCAGGAGTGTGTATCCAGAACGTGGTCCGAGACTTCCATGACGGCGTCGTCTACATCAGGCGAGACGCTACATCTTAACTGCTGACGTGGACTGGCGATTCTCCGACTGAAGAGAGTAACTGCGTAGATGGTATGAGATGGTTGTGTTGCACTGCTGTTCTGACCCTCGGTACGGGTATTTATAGGACAGTAGTCCTTTGTTATTAGAGTTGTACGGTGGGTATAAACATTCGTGTGCAAAGCCATACTGCCCTTGCGAATTGCAGCGTCGGCTGATGATTTTCTAGGAACTACCTACTCGTGTTGTAATATCTGACGCAGCTGAATTATATTTGCACTTTGGACGAATGGTTCCCACATATATTTAAATTCTAACATTATCTCCCGAAGTGCAAAATTAATGCAACCTACTCCGTACAAACATATGTATTTGGTACTGCTAGCATAAATGATTTGATATAAATAAACTTACTTGGTTTCAGATCCATTGCTTGAAGCTGTTACATTATCGAGAACTGCTCTCCACTGAAATACTTGGTCATAAGTTTCATTTTGATCCATTGTGTACACGTGATCCACAAAGTAGAAACTATCTGTGAAGAATAATGTCCAGAATGTGTTATATGTAACTCATGGGAAATACATACAAACATATACTTATATCAATAAAATAAATATTCAAAAAAATTATTACCAATACTACTGTTCCTTATTTGCACCCGATGGTGCATAGGGCACTGCGTTAGTATACCAGGAGCTCAATCACAGATAACGATTTGACCGATCACAATGAACATACGTTCATACCACGTTCGCCGAGCCGAGCATTTCCGAGGCACCGCTCGGTAATGCTCGGCACGTGATAACGCGCTTGTCGGATTGTTTATTATGTCGACTGCTTTTCTCAATATTTGGCTTGCCGAAAGCGGCTAAATGCAATACGGCACTCGAGAAATATTGAATGAAGATATGTGCGAATAAGATATATCTCGGGAAATGGCTCGCGACTAGATGCGCTCGTTTAATAATCCCGATCGATAACTTTTAACGCGTGTTCCATTGTGATCGCGAAAACGTTAAACATCGATGGGTAAGAAATCGTTATCACGTCGCTTATTACCGAGTCGATAGTGATCTGTGATCGAGCAACAGGTGCGGTAAAATTTGATGATTTTGTTATATGCACTTCAGCGCCAGTCCAAGGGTATCAAATGTATGAGATATTTTTATGTGAAATAAAAAAATTATTGGACCCAGTCGGGAATCGTACCCGTGACCTCATTCATTGTAGATTAAGTTGCTACTATTATTGAAACCAACACAATATAGCAGACGGTTTATTGTATGCTATACGAGCCCCTCATGGGTAGATCCGGTATATTTGTCTTAGAAGAATGACACTTTTAGTCCCTTGAACTAACAACTTGCCTTTTTAGTAAACGTCTACCAAAAAACGCATGAATTGTTTTTTATAAATGGTCGATAAAATCATTATCACCTTCATCTTCAGTTATTCCTGACAGTGGTTCGTCAGGATAGTTTCCATCTTCATCAGCATTAACTTCAAATAAGTGAGGAATAGCATCCACACGAAATCCTGCTATCCCCTTTTCCAACCAAAACCTTAGAACGTTCTGTAAACAAAAAAACAATCTAAATATGTACAATATGAAAATACAATAAAAAGCTGTGATAATCAAATAACATATAAAAATAAAAGAAAAAAAAAACTCTTTTTATTTTACATATGAAAAATTATCTCTTATTTCATTAAAAGTTATAAGCATCACAAATTGAAGATTTATCTTCAGGCGTTTCCTAGTAGTTGATATAAACTCGGTAAGAATCTCACTTGCAATCATAAAGGTTTCTGCTAAAATGCTTAGCAATTTTCTCAATGGATGTCAGAGAGTGTTCACATAAAGCGTCCATATTCCCTTCCAAACTTCTTGTCTCTGTTGAGTTGTCAAATTGTAAAAAAAAAATGTTTTGGGAGTATCTTAATCCTTACGAGTTATATGTTTTGGTTAGATTAATATTGAAATTGAAAAAAGAGGTAATATACCAAGCACTTATCACGGTGGTTAAGAAAAATCAACACATCACTTTTAAGAAAAGCGTCGATACACCGAAATGTATTTCATATATTTTACAATTTCCGAAAATTTACAGATACTACTATTTTTTTAAATACTAGGCTGAATGACAAATACAACTGGCTGTGAGAGACCTAAATCACAACATTTGTACTTAGGCTGGTTTACGTATTTGAGTAATGATTTTTCCAGTGCCACGACGAAAAAAGACTCAATATTCTTTAAAAATAGCCTAAGGAAAGGGTGAGGCTTTCACTGTAAAAAGTGCCACGAATTCAGTATGACAATGACCAATGACGAAATTCTTTATATTTTAGACTGTAGCTTGAGAATAAAGTGTTTCATTAACCTGAGTCAATCTTTCTTGTATCTATTCTATAGGACTTAGACCAACTGAAGTATCACATGACAACACAGAGGAGCTTGAGCAGAATAAAAGGTGGGAATTTAAGAAGGTAACACAAATTTCAATCATTCAACTACCCGCACTATTTCACCAAAACACGGCCCATGCCTAGATATTAATATTCACCTCCAAAACACATTAGTTTCTATTGCATGCATATCAACAATACTTATAAACTCCTTACTTTCATCTCTTCGACCACCAACGGGTTCCTGTAGTTAAGATCTGGTTGTTCTTTAAGGAACTGGTGAAGGTACCATTGATTCCGTTCTGGGTGAAATGTCCAAGCAGATCCGCCAAAGAAGGATCGCTAAAAATTCAACATGTTCGTTAACGTAATGTACAATTAGTTGTTACTCAGTGAAATAAATGCGTTAGAAAGAAATGTCCTAAAAACTGAGAAATTTTTGAATGATGTAATTTGAAATAAAATACGTATGATGTTTGCATTATTTATGTTATTTTAAGTTATTTCTTCAATCACTAATTTTTCATAAAACTTATTCTAAATTATAGGTTCTACTGCTGTTGCTTTCCCTTATCCGCATCCAATGGTGCATAGGGCACTGCATCGGTACACCAAGTGCAATGTATCGGATTATTTTATAACATGAACATGGTAAACAGATCAATCATACGCCAGTCTAAGGTATCACACATGAAATAATAATATGAAAATCACATGTAAATTAATATTTCGTGGTTCATTATCCAAACTTTTTCATGTTTTGCGGTGAATCTTAATCATTTATTACATAAAGACAAAATGATCACTTTGACGCCAGTCCAAAGTATCATATTATATTTTATTATATATGATACTTTGTTATATTATTATATCATATTATCATATCATATTTTAAGCGTAAAAACAAATTATAAAAAATGTTTATTATTTTTTAATTGCTTGTAATAACCCCAAAACCGCGACCTAATGCACGGCAACCAAAAGCGCTAACCACTAAACCGCGAGGCGGACATATAGAATGTGGAATAAAAATGTATTTTAATTAACTCAAAAACGTATTTCATATATATATATATAAAATGTATTTTATACCCAGTTACTTGGTGGACTTGTGCCTTGATCTCGTCCTTCATGCCACACGTAGAAATCTTCATACCCTGGCTCCCTACTCACAGACTTATTAAACCACTCACATTTATCAGAAGTGTGGTTAGGGACGAAATCAAGTAGTATACGAATATCTTAAAATAAACAAATACTATAAAAAGTCACATTAAAAATATATATTTAATCATAACAAATAAAAGAGTCATCTTGGTAAGAACCTCACTTACAATCATAAAGGTTTCTTCTAAAATACTCTAATATGATCTTTTCTAAAAGGATGTCAGAGATTATTCACATGTAAAGCATCGCGCACTTTCACTGAACGCAGCACATGTTTATATGACAGATATGGATATCAAATACTACGCGGAATGAGTAATATTGTAATTTGCATTTAGTGGCCACTTACCCAGACACTGAAAAGTCATAATTAGCCCTTTAGACGCTTGATTATTCATATTCCCAATCTTGGAAATAGCTTCTACAAATTATAAAAAAATACATATGTATATTTGTACAAACTTCTCTCTTTTGCTTCCTTTATGAGTAATTCTAACTCCTCCATTGTTCCATACTCTTTGGCCACACCGTAGAAGTCAGAAACGTCATATCCAAAGTCTACCATGGGAGACGGATACATTGGAGAAATCCATGTGGCGTTCACTCCAATATTGACGAGATGATTTAACCTCGAAATTATTCCTACAAAATAAAAAAAATCACTTTTTATATTTAAAAAAAAATAATTTGCTAACAAAAAACACATAATAAATACACAAAATACATACCTATTTAAAATAAACAAAAATACCACAAGGGCATAACCTGTTCGTGAGTACTTTTACATAGAATGTGAATTGTGATTTTCTGTACACTTTTAAGCAACATTTTAAAATTTTGTATAAAAATATATTAATAAGTAAAATACCATTTTACTAACCATTTCTTAGATTTATTTTTTAAATGTATTTTTTTTTAAAATTTTAAAGCATTTATGGTACAAGCAATTCTTTATAATAAGGCACATTAAATAAATGTAAGCTTTTGAAAAGGATATTAAAGACGCATAGGTATATTTATTTTAATTTATTTAACTTTTACACAACAGTGCACATTAGCGGGTTTATTGCCTAGTGACAATATCTTGTAAGGGAATAGGTATGGTGATAATTAATGGTTTTGCTTGGTTTTACTACAAACGGATAAATAAATTAGAATGGAAATGAAGCATATAATAATAATAAGTTATTAATTATATTTTAAATTATATTTATCAAATACATAAATGGAAATAAACATTAATTAATCATTATTTTTAATCTAATCTAAAGTACATTTTAATTAAAGGTTATAAACATAAGGTCATCGTCATAATAATTTTTTTCTTCGTTTTATTGATAAGTATTTTGCACAGCGTCGGTGTAAACTTCGCCTCTCAATTTCTATGTTTGAAACATTACAAAATAATATTTTTAATGTATCGCTTTAATGTTGTGTGGGAAAGATTATTGAATTGGTGCCCAAGTGCGGTGTATCACGTTATTTAAATGATCAAGATTCACTGCACTTGGTATATCAATGCAGTTCCCTATGCACCATTGTGTGCGGATAAGGGAGAGTAGTTATGTAGTAGTAGTAATTGTAATAAAACCATGTTTAATTATTTTTTTTCAAATACTTTACGTCGGAAACCGAACCCACAATCTCATGCATGGTAACATGACGTGCTTTCACTACACCACGAGGTAGAAAAAACAAAACAAAAAGTATAATTGTCTTTTTATTTACATACCTACAATATCTCCTATTCCGTCTCCATTACTATCCTTAAATGATCTGGGATAGATTTGATAAAGTTGAATATTAGTCCACCAATCACTTGTTTCCCCTAAATTTCCACATATAAAATGCAAGCAAACTAATGATAACAACAACACCTTCATTTTAAATCACTTCGACACTTCACTTTACTGAGGAAATTATACAATGATGTTTATTTTACATAGATAGGCTATTTTCTTTCGTTCCTTGTCATGTCCTATTCCTAGTCAAAATTGGCTCAATCTCAACTTGTTAGAAGGAAACAGGATTATCAAAATGTATTAGATAGTGGAAGAAAGATACAGTTGTCTTTTTTCCACTTCAAAATACAAATGGAACATAAAACTTTTTACAGTTCTCTTTGAAATAGCTTTTCTAGTGTTAACTTAACTAAATTATTTTTAATTAATGAGTTAGTCAAATTAACAATTATTACGTACTTCCATTGCCCTATTCACGCTCTACTAAAAACTTACACATGTTATTAATTTAATTGATATCTTATTTCGTTGGTAATTATTATTACATTGTTATCAATATTACGTATTATTCTGACACCGTGATTAGAATCAGACCATTGTGTTTCGAGATAATGTAAATATTGTTATCAAACTATTAAAAAAAAGATATTATTTATTAATGCACCGTGAAAAAATAATGATTACTCATTGAGTACTCAATTAAATCGAGCAATCTTTGGTTGCCCATTTTATTCGTGATGAAATACAAAATCAACATTTTGAGAACAAACAAGAAACAAAAACTAAAATGCTTAGCAATTTTCTCAATGGATGACAGAGAGTTTTCACATGTGGAGCGTTGCGCCATTTCACTGTTTATATACAAAATCTGATAATTGGCAGATATGGATATCAAATAATAGGCAAACTGGGGAATTTTGTCAATAATACATCAAGTGGCCACTTAACCCAGTCAATGACAGGTCCTTAGCCCTGTAAACGCCTAGATATTAAAATTCCTTTTCAAACTTCTCGTTCCCTATTGAGATGTCAAATTGTAATTAAATGTTAGCCCGTAATGGGTGAAATCCAATATTTGTCTATTTGGATACACTCAAAATGTTGTTTGCTTTTGCAATCAATTTTGACATTAGTAATCTGTTAACACTGGCAAATAAACTTTAAAAAAATATAAACTGTGGCGCAAAGTTACAAAAAAGGTTTACGATATTTTTGTTACAATAATTTTTTTAATAATAGTGTCAAAATACAATAGAAACATTTACAAACTACAGCCAACTTCGGCTTAACTACAGATGATACATATATAATATAATACTAGGGCTAAAATGACAGATTTTATATTATACTAGTATGACACAACTAAATTAGGCACTTTTATAGGTACCTACACATGCCAACATAGGGTACCTATTTAAAGAAATGTTAATGTAAATGTTAGAGCGCAGACGTGTCAAGTGCGGCTTCAGGTTTAAATAAGTTAAGTGCATTTTTTATAATATAGTGCCCACGATGAGACGCGCGCAATCCGGAGGGTGATTGTTCATGGTAATCCTCATAAAATTTTTTGATCCGGGCATTATCCACAATTAATTTTAAAAAAAGTATTCATAAATAGCGATGTAATACTGGCTTCTGTTTGAAGTGCTAGCGGCGGCGCGGTGGCGGTGGGCGGGGAGGATGAGTAAACTTGGTACGCCTTATACGGACATTCAAAAATTCGAATTTCACAATCTGAATTTTACACATTTGTTATGTGATTTCTTCGCGCTTCACGTGGTGTGAGCCAGTTCAAAAATTATTATATTACACGCGTGACGTTTTTTTCATATTTAAATAATTTTTTTAAGAAATTAGAATTGAGTTTTTTGAAAAACTTTATTAAGATTTTTTTCTCAGAATATCATGAATAATCACCCTCTGGAGTTTCGCGGTCTCATCGTGGGACACGGTGTATATCTAATGACAATACTTTCACTATTGTGAAAATTGATATTTCACTTATTGTTGCCATTCTGATACTAACTAACTAACCATCACGCTATTTCCCCGTATAGATGGCGCCATACCACTCGTCCTAAAAGACCTTATCCTTTGCTTTCTCTACATTGTACATCTTCTCATGCACATACGCAAAATTAAAATACAAATTCTATTTCGCATGCTAGGTATTATGACGTAAATTGTTTTCAATGGACATATCTGCACTCTATGCCATCAATATTTCCTTTACAATATTATTATTTTTCCATTTACGATAACGTTATTTTTTCACAGTCTACAAACATTTAATAATTTCATTACCTATATTTTTTTTCCAAAAACTACTTTATATAGATGATTGCTAGACTGACTTTTTTGTCCAAATTTTTGACTATCGCTAAACTACCTATACCTACCTAATACTTAATACCTACTTCTTTATTTCCCTTCTTTCATTCACCGATTTTTCTTGCGAATTGATTTAATAAAAAACACTTTTTACTCTAACATACCAATTTTTCAAATGCAATAAAATCCAACATAAATATACCAAACCAGATACTTATGGAAATGCTTGTAAGCTCTCAGATTGGAGATAGTACTTCCACCCACGTTATTCTTTAACCTATAAAACTGTAACCGTTACTTTCTGAGGTCGGTAAACCAACCCCTAGTACATATATTATAGTGGTGCGGTTGCAAGGGTACATGAACGAAGAGAAGAATATTGGAATCCAGATGCAAATATGCCATAAGAACTGTTTTTAAAAGTAAATGCAAAATAACAATTATTATTAATGGACTAAATTAGCTTTTTTTTAATTAAAAAGAAACTTCTGAGCTTTTATGATATACTCAAATATTTCAATTTCGGGGCTGCTTTCAAACATTAGGAAACATTTATTTTATAATGTTCTTTTGAAACAACACATCTCGAAGAACTCTAGTCTTTTTCGATCTCTTTCTTTTGGGCACCATGTCTCACAACCGAATGTTAAAATATTCCATACATAATGTTTCGGTAAGATGTTTGCGTGGCTTTGATTTTTTTTTCGAGAATCTGGTCTTTTTTTTGTTCGACCTAATTCAAGTTCCATACTCGTCGTGTAGCGGTAGCGCGTTGGGCTGCAGAGCATGAGGTCGCGGGTTCGATTCCCGATGGGGTCAATGTGAAATATTTATTTCAATGTAATTTGAACAAAAAAAGATTTCGTATGTGTTACTTTATACTGGCGCTGAAGCGTAAGACTGGTCATCTTGCCTTCATATAACCAATGATCAAGATTCACTGGACTTGGTTTTAATGCAGTGTCCTTTGCACCATTGGTTGCGGATTAGGGAGAGAAGTAGTAAACAACAGTTTAAAACTGTACAAATAAATTTAGAAATATAATCCACCCTCTTTCGTCAGAAATTAATTCAGTGACAGTTAAAAATGTCCGTTTCCCGTTGATTTCCTTATCACATATCAAATTAATGAAATATTTTTAACCCTTCTGCTAATAAATCAACCCTAGACTAATTACTCCCGGTCAAAAAGAGCACAAAGGAATCATGTTTGTTCCTAATAATTAATGAGACAAATAACAGGGTGAAACGACTCTGGGCTATTACCAAATCAATTATAAAAAATTGAAATTAACATGACTGTTAATAATAATCACGTTAGTACCAATATATCATTTTAAGTAATTAAAACAAATGACATGTCATTTTTTACAAGCGCACACCTATGTTTTACATAATCATTGTTTTGTTCAAATAAATAACGATTTATTTTGAAAAAGGACGTATTTTTAGAAGCAAAAGCATAGGCATCTCTAAAAAGGTAGAAAATATAATTAAATGTAGCCATAGCTCGAAAGCGAAATAAAAATCACCGTGATGTGTTTCGATGACTGTTTTTGTTCTTATACCCTTTGCCTATTTAAAAAATAAATCATTGCATTCATATAAAAATGTATTAAATGTCATTTTATATTATTGTATGAGTTGTACCATAAACTTGTTTTTTATTAAACGCTATTTACTATCGTATTTACTGATACCAATAATTGCTTTTTTACAATTTGAGATCTCAACAGAGACGAGAAGTTTGGAAGGGAATATGGATATCTAGGCGTGTACTGGGCTTATGACCTGTCATTGGCTGGGTTAAGTGGCCACTTGATGTATTACAACATTCCCCATTTCACCTAGTATTTGATATCCTTATCTGCCAAAATACAGTATCTGCAATATACAGCCAATATCTGCAATATACAGTAAAATGGCGCGACGCTTTACATGTGAACACTCTCTGTCATCCATTTAGAAAATTGCTAAGCATCAAGTGGCCACTTAACCCAGCCAATGACAGGTCATAAGCCCTGTAAACGCCTAGATATCCATATTCCCTTCCAAACTTCTCGTCTCTGTTGCGATGAAAAATTGAAATTATTGGCCCGTAATGGGTGAAATCCAGTTTTTGTCTACAAGTATTTGGACACACTCAAAATGCTGTTTATAATTGTTTTTTTATTTATTACTATATAAAATCTTTTATAGAAATCCATACGGACTCGATATTACTGTATTAAATTGAATAAATCAGTAGTAAAATATATTGGTCCTGATCATAGTCTTGTCAACTGTTGGCACCTGAGATGATCAATAAAGCCTCTTCTTAGAATTCCTCCCCCGTCCCAGAAAGGACCACCGTTTGATCTAAAATACAACTTTCTATGGGTCTATTCTGTATTGAGCACGGTGATTCACAAAAAGAAGACAACATAAGCAATATTTCTAAAAAAAGGTAAAAAAAATTTTTGAAGAATGTCTAAGGCTTTCATTTACTTTTACACAACAAGGTTGCGTATTGTGATTTTAGAACAGTCAATATATGGAAATATGTTTGTATGGAATAGGTTGCATTAACTGCGTGTCGAGGGATTTTGTTAGAATATAAAAGATAAATACTTGTAAAACATAAATAGATTTCTAATAAACAATTATTGAATAATTGGCCAACAAAGCAATACAACAAATCTATAAGGGTTAACATGGAATACTGGTTATTTAGTATATAATTTTAATACAATTGAACTGAAGTAATGATGATCCAGGTAAAAATAACATGGAATGTATTGAATATTTCAATCTCTCAAAGTGCGATTTAAAATTAGAGAAAAATTAGAATACTGTTGAAATTTTTTCATCTAAAACTGGGAATTCCTTGTGTCTTGGATATAAATAATATAAAAAATCACCTTTTACATTGAAATTTTTTGTTTAACATAAAATAGAACAAACACATATTCAGGAATTTCTCAGGATCCAACTCCCATAAAAATACGAAATCACGAAAAATGCTTTGTAAAATGGGCCAATTAGATTTGTAAAAAAGAAATCTATGAATATTTTGTGCGAAGTGTTACCGATTCGTCCATTTGGAAAGAAAACGTAATTATATTTTATCCATTTAATGATCATTGAAATAAAAAAATAACAGATATCCCAGAATTATCTTTGAAGAAAATAAACAAACAACATGAGAGTGTAAATTTTTTACTATCTCAACAGAGACGAAGAACCTTTTTCCAAGCTATATAAAAAAAGTTGTACTTCTGCCGTGCCGAGTAAAATTTCTGATTTATGTACAAGTATTTGCACATACTTAATATGCCTTGCATAAAATTTAAGTGCACCTAAACGCAAACATTTTTTTTTCAATGCAAAAAAAAGCAATCATTTTAATAGCCGTGTTATGAGTTTTGTTACACCGCTTTTTCTGGCACTTTGTATTATTGTATCCTAGATTCTAGAAGTCTGTTTAGAGACACGTTTCTTCCCCTAAGCTCTTTAGATCGACGTCAATGTAACCTTTTTACTTCCTTGATAATAATGTCAACATTAAGCAAGCTGTAGCCCGTCGTCCATTTGTATTGCTTTATACATTTATTTTGAGACTGCTAAGCGTGCTTTCAGAAAACCGAGCTATTATTTCAATAGTGATTTGTAATTATATTAAAAGTGAAAACAAAACAAAATTTTAAGTATGTTGTAATCTTTTCCGTAGTCTCAATCCTGGGGATTAGTTTCCAGCAAGGAACTGCATCTCTTTCTTCATTGCGCTCTATCTTTTGAGGCCCTCCTCAGCTCAACATAATTATTAGAGATGGGCCGACTGGCCGACTAGTCGGTTGGAAAAAGGCCGACTAGTCGGGCAAGCCGATCATTGCTTTCGGTGAAGTTCGTATGGCATCGGCAATGTTCTTGGCACTTCGTTTACAGCTGAGTCTCTTGCATTTGACACCCGATCAAATCGGAACAGATTTTTGTTTACTTTGCATTTTTTCTAGTGTTGATTTGATCCGGCGTGTTTTTAAAATGTTTCTTTTTAAATTAAAAAAAATAATTAATAAAATAAAAATTCAGTACCAAAATAAGAGTTCGTAATCCTAGATTATATTAAAAACTATAAAGCTGGTCTATAATAAAAAAAACTATTCATATGAGGTATGTGACCCAAATAAGGCCTACCTTATTATTTTGTTTTCTAACTAGCGGGTTTATAATAACAATGCACTGGTAATTTAAAATACTTATATTTATTTATTTAACTTTGTAATAAATGAAACAAAATATGGGTGTTAATTAATATACACGCACACATCTACAAACATTGACGGCCATTTGAAATTGTGAAGCGGGAAATTAAAAAAATAAGCCTTATTAGGACATAGGCTTTCTTTGGGTCACCTACTATAGGTTACGATTTTATTTCAATTACCCTATTTTTAAGCATAGAAATTCGAATAAAGTAAACAGTCGAATTGAGTCGCCGACTATTGCCACTGAGGGGGACTACAAGTTGATATGACTGGATAGTCGGCTTTCCCGACTAGTCGCCGACTAGTCGGTACATCTCTAATAATTATGTATTTATGAGATGCAGTTCGTGTCTTCGCACACTTTTTCAAGATACCTCCATTGGCGTTGGGGACGCCCGTGCCGTGTAGAGTTTGCCTGTATTAAGCCATTCCCTGTATTATGTCATCACTTGCACATGAATTTTTATCCATAACAGACGTAGATAAAGAAATGTTTACTGAGACATTATTATTATACTTACTAAAGGATTGATCGAAGAACGTAAAACTCCGGAGGCATGTTAGGTTTGGTTTTTTTTTTCTGACAAAAATCAACCCCCAAAATGCTTTAGGTACATTTTCTTCGTAATGACCAATCCTTTAAACCTGAGAATACATATTTTAAATTAACTCAATGTTTGTAGCACTCACTTTGTAGTTTTCCATAATTTTGAAATAAAACTACTATAAAAGTTTCTACATCCCAATCAATGCACCGATCATGTGTTTCTCCCCCTACTTCACTCCCCTCTTCCCCCTTATCAAAATACCTGGTCAACCACTTAAAAAATCTTTAGTTAGCGACTTATTACTTAATTTTAATTTATTATTATACAAAGCTCTGAAGAAGGAGTAGTAGTGTCTCCGAAACCGGTTTTTCGCATTAAAAAATAAAAAAGTAGTTTAAAACAAAAAGGGTTTAATTTTATACATATTTTATAAACTAGGACAACTAAATCTTAGGCTTCTAAAAATATTTAACATACACTACACTACGAGTTGTAAGGAACACACCGGTGAGACAACGGACGCAGCAACCCTTGGTATCTACTATCATCCGGCGAAGGCGTTTTGGCTGGCTAGGCCACAAAATGCGTATGCCTCCCGAGAGCCTTAGCCATGCCTTCCTATTTTACAAGGCTTCAGGTTCTCAGCGTCCTGGACGTCCGCTGTTGACAATCTGTCGGCAGTTTGCGTTAGAGCTGAGGGACGTAGACCTGACTTGGGAGGATGCGCGGAAGCTGGCGGCCGATCGCAGTTTGTGGAATTCATATGCTCCATATAAGGAGCGGATATGGTACGATGATGATGATGATGATGACAATACGAGTACATTTGTGTTGTTATAAATTAAAGTCTGTTTTCCAACACTTACGTACTAGACGAAATTATGCTGCTTACCTATTTTTTTTTTTAAATAACATTTTTTCAGTTATCAATTTTCATATTGGTCCGAATATTCCGATCCTGGACCCAGATTACAAGCTGTATCGCAGTTGTGACGCGTAGGTACATTATGCGTAATTGGTAAAATCTCTTTGAAATATACCGACATCTTTATTCCATATATATTGTATCGCAGTTGTGACGCGTAGGTACATGATGCGTAATTGGTAAAATCTCTTTGAAGTATACTGATTACCATCATAATATACCTGTAACAACTGCGATGTAGATGTAGTTATACATACTCGTAGTCTGGGCCCTTTTACTACTAAGGTACTAAAATTCCAAAGAAATAATTTAAAGTAATCTAATCAAAAATTTTATACAGTCGTAACAAAATTTGCTCAACCTCAAGGTTTTCTCAAGAAATTTATAAGTTTTTTCAAAGAATTATAATTTACTCTATGTTTTTCTTGTATTTTTTGATCAATTAATTAAAATTTTAATAACTTTGGTAAACTTCCGAATCTGTTTCAAATGGAAATTTTCGTCTTTCATAAACAGCCTTGGGTATATTCCAAATACTTATTTAAACTACCATAAAATACATATTATGTTTTTTAGATGTAAATATAAAAGATATATAGTAAATAAATCATTATAATACTATTTTTTCTGGTACAGTGTGGAGAGAAGATTCCCGTAGCAAATATTGTGACTATGTAATCTATAGCCTTATACACATTTAAAAAGAACATAATCTTTCCCAATTATTTTTAAAACCTTGTAGTTTGTTGTCTAGTCAGTCCATTTGAATCCCATAACTCTTACGTATAACCACATCTGGCAAGATTGTTTTTTTCTAATATTTAATTTTATGTATCAGATAGAAAGATACATAATATACTTCATTTTTAAAATTTTATTTTATTGAAAGGTTTGCTCATGTAAATATTTAACTACATATTTTTTTGGACTCAAAGATAAGATGTTTATTGACCGAGCATTGAAAATTTGTAGTTTCAGGGGAATAAAAATAATAAAATATACAATAACGTCCTTTATGGTAAGTAGGTACTCTGGTATTTGGATTAATTTTACTTAAAATGCTCTGATTAAGAAATAAACAATTATATTTTAAAAGCATTTAAAACAACGACACAAATTATTGTAATTCTCAAACCGGAGGAGAACTTTATAGCTTTCAATTATTTCAACTTGTTTGTTCATCTTTGTAATTAGAATTAGGATGAAATATTTCACAGGCATTTCCATTATTTAAAAAGCAATTAAAACTGTAGGCATCTGTCCAAATAAAAGTAATAAATGTACTTCCATTAAAAAATACAGAATAGCAAGATATAAAATGAACATTATATTTTTAATGGAGACGTAATTGAACATTTATGTTTACTGCTGCGGAATTATTTTTATATTTAAATATTGTAAACATTGCATTGTGTTGGATAAATGATTAATTCCTTAGATCAAACATAGCTAATTATTCCAATTTGAGCCATTTAAAGTAGGTACCTACATTAATCACCACAGATATTCATAGTATAAAAATACATTATAATTTTCCAAGTTTGGTTCTAATACTTTTATAATTTCTTCTTCCATGTACTTATTTTTCCTCTTTTATCCTATTAGTGACCTATTTATCAATTATTTTATTTTGTTACTCGTTTTGTATCTTTAAATTGAAATTCTTTTCCATTCCGTTAACCAATTTTCACAATTCTGGTTCCACACCACACGTCGAAGACAGTTTCTCTTTTTGTCTGTTTCCGTTAGATTCTAGTTTTCGTGTTCACAATGTGATAAAAAGCTTTCATGCTTAAAGTGAAAACGTTTTTATCTCTTGTTTGTATGAACGAAGAGTTTCTACAAAAACAAAATTATGGATAATTGGTAGGTATATGTTCTCTGTCTTCCTTGACGAGGCATTGTGAGATTTTGTCTTGTAAATTTATAAATTTCATTTTTTAATACCGGATATTTTTTTATTACTCGTATCATACTGTTATTCAATGAAACATGCTTGATACAAAAAATCTTTTTTTTTCTGACGATGCGATTACCTACTGATTTATAGAAACTGGTGGCCAATCGCTTAGCTTGGAGACAGTTTGTGGAATCCATAATATTCTCGAAATGAAATGATGATGACCATTTTTTTATTATTTCTTATTGATTTAATAGTTTGACCTTAAAAAAATATCTTCTTGTTTTTCCACCTTAGCTTCGAAATAACCTTAAATAATGTTAAGTTTCCTTGATGGAAATTATACGTTGTCATAAGTTCGCTTATTTAAAAGCTTCGTAATTTTCAGAATGCTCTAATTACGTTTGATTTACGTCACGCCATTGTTTTAAGGTGTGCTGTATTCGGCATAATCTATTTTAAGATAGATTTAACATACCATTATATCTAATATCGGAAAACAACATATTATGTAGGTACATACATTACGCTTATATGAAAAAGCTAGCACTAAAATAATATCTCAATTATTATTAATTTCATTTAAAATATTCGTAATATTTGGCCCAGACAGACGAATCTCTTTCAGCCGATGACAGTTGACACCAATGATTGCTGCGTCCGTTGGCTCACCTCTGTGTACTTATACAATATCAAACCAACGCACATCCTGATTTTTTTTTATCCTGAAAAATCAAAAGTGCTGATTTGGGCCCATTGTACATGTTATAATATAATATATGGTTTGTTTATTATATAATAAATATATATATTATATTATATTATGATGATTAAGATTCATTGCACTTGGTGTACTAATACAGTGCCATATTCACCATTGGGTACGGATAATGGAGATTAATAGTAGGTCAAAATTAGCAGTAATATTGTATTGTATTATTTTTTATTATATATTTTGCATAATATATATGTTTTACGATATAATACCTATTTATTTAAGTAGGGTGCCTCATAATAATATTTCGTACTATCTTATACCCTGGACTGGCATTGAAACGTAAGACTGATCAATTTAAAGTTATGATTTCTCAATGTCTCCCTGAGACTGTATTTTTTCCAATTGTTTTATAACCTAAAACCTTTATCTAACCATCTTAAACTATTTATTAATATCATAAAAGTAAGTAATACACCTAATTACGAGTATTTAATTTTGGCAGCATGTGATAACACGTTCTAAAGTAATCTAATTATAATTATCTACCAGAAGTTTGAATCCCTAAAACTGCTGGAGTAGGTGATTAAGTAAAATCACGTTCATGTTATTACGTTTAGGTCTTATTATCACTTAACTTTGCCGAAAACAGTGCTAAGGAAAGCCGTTACAGTAAAAATATCTCTGAATTGGACCAATATCACAAATCTCTTGCTAACGATATCATTATATTTATTTTAAGATGATTTTAACGGTTTAATTTTGAGATCTTCCTTCCTTCCTATGATGTATCCACATGATGATGAATAGGGACTGTATTTGTCCATTAATAGAATTTTAACTACGAGTGTCCAAATCTTTGTGTGTTAGAAAAATTGTGCTATTGAAAAAAAAAACAAATGCCAATGAATCAAAACTTAGCCGTAACTTTTTTCCTACATTTTAGCACTGTTTACGTCACTAGTTATTGCTCGAAGATGAAAAAGTTTATCACTAAAAAATACTGAAATCAAACAAACAAATCACTCGCATTGTGGAAATTTCAAAAGTGATCTTTTTGTAGATTGAGTAAACTGACGAAAGAACGGTAAAATTGTTGCGAGTGTGCCGGGTGCAGATGTTGAGGATGGCCTAGAATGACATGGTATGGCCAGACTAAGTAAAACAAGTACTTGAAAGTGGTAATGTGAAAAATCGGCGGTCAGCCATAACAGAGTGGTTACGTTTATATTTTTTATAGCGTATATATTTTATATGGTTATATGTTTAGTTTTTTTACTAAAATACGGTAAACCTTTAAAAAAAAATGGTTGAGTGCGCCTTTGCTTATAAATACACTGACGATTTTAGTTTATTTCGTTTAAAATTCTGTTTTATTTTCATAAAAAGGCAGTTAATTTTTGGCAGTAATCTAGAGTTCAAAGACCCAAAAAGCAGTAGGTACTTATATTAATTTTACCGCGTTGCCTAATCAGGTTTATATTTATAAAAAATACGAGTACTAATTTTTCATTACAGAAAGCCACCTTTTTAACATTACAAGTCCCTGTAAATATATTTTGGATCAGATATCAAAATTATGCCGAAAACTTTTCTTAAATATATTGGCTTGTGGCATCTTGATGACATCAAAATATTTAATACTTCCTCCTAGTGGTTTCAGGCACCTGACGCTTAGGCATAATTTGATATAACTTAAAGAAAAGTATTGAGATGTAAAGGTCATTGGTTCAAACTTAACTTAGCTTTACTTAAAAGTCACAAAACTCAATTTTATGCGAGGTAGAGGTATATTTTAAAAATAGGAATAGAGGTTAACTCATATTGGGTAGGTACCTACAAAAGTATGCTAACAAATGATTTTTTATCACAAACATCTAATTAATGAACTTAGTTGGCGGCCTCCGTAGCGTAATGGCTAAGATACTGGACTTACTCCACGAGGTTCTGGGTTCGATTACCATTAAGAACACAAAAATCAAAACTGATTTTGCTCAAGTCTTGTGATAGTATTCCTCTCTGTAAATGTATTCTGAGCACCAATATTTATGTAGGTACAGATCGATATGAGGTCGATACCGACCTTGTTTCAACATAAATCCATGGAAAATTGTCGATACAAAGTCGATAAGTGCTTGTACTGACCTGTATTTACATGTCGATATATTGGTGATCTCTGCCCTGATAATTTTGATCAATGATGATTAAATTTTGAAATATTCAGTCAGAGTTCTTTTAGGAGATAAAGCAATTTAGAAAAATTCAATAATAAACTCCATATTTCTTTTGATTTTTTATCGCGTACGAAAATTAAAACAATCCATCCTAAATAGAGTGACTAAATACCAAAAAAAAGGGATTGCCAAAAATGAATTATTTTTTACTTGTGGAAAAAGTTATTTTATTTCCATAAGTAATAAGTTCAACCAATTTCTCTCAGCCTAATTTGTTATGGGTTGAGTAGTAGAGCTTTCAAAAACAGCAAACTACTGTTCCCGTAAGCTTTTACACTAATATTATGTAATCTACAATCGTCCCTCCAAAAGCACTCACAATAAAGAATTGATATAAGTCAAGGGCGTGTGAACATTGAGAATAACCTTGGAAAGGGCAGAGGTATACATATTTTTAGCGGCATATGATCCTAATACCGAAATATTTTAAAGTAAAATTTCCGCCTCCTCCTTAAGTGGCGCGCTAGGCTACCATGAATGAAACATTTATTCAAATGATTCACATTACACAGAATATTTCAAAATATGTTATACCTTGAACTAGCTCTGAAGAGTAAAACTAATCATCTTACCTTCTTGTAAGAAATGTTCAAAATAAACTGCACTTTGTCACCTACATAATACATGATTCGTTTTCAAGTGCGTATAAATAGTTAATTTACTAATAAAACAAAAAAAAGTTTTTTTAGTATTTCATCGTAAAATTCCGCAAGATTTTCTAGATAGTCCGTTAAACTAACAAGCAGTAAAGCGATGACTTGCTATATCAATGCAGTGTCCTATGCACCATCGAATTTGGGTAAGGGAAAGTAGTAGTAGAGATCGCTCTAGAAATAAATGCATTGACCAATTGACCAGGTGATCGTTAATTTGCGGTGTAGTAAGTACCAAGAAATGAATAGACAGGTAGATGACAGAGAAAATTTAAGAGATCAATACTGCTTAACTATATCCGCACCTGATGCTGCAAACGGCACTGCGTTGGTGCATCAAAAGCAGTTTATAAGTGAAACATTTTGTTTGCATAAAAGACAATATGGTTTCTCTAAAAAACAAAGATTTTTTATTTAATTTCTCATGCATAATAACAAACGATTTAAGATGAATAAATTATAAATCATAATAAATCACCTGAAAAACAAAGAAACGATATTAAAGTCTTTAACTATAATTATTTTAGTCTTAATTATTAATCAACCAATTTTCACTAACTACACTATTATTCCATCTCTATAGTAACAGATTACAGCTCACTGCTTTACCAACCATGTTGACTTCCATCTGTTGGTAAAGCAGTGGCCCTGCACTTAATCACCCACTCCACAGATGGCGCTGAAGAAAGTATTTCTTTACATGCATACAAATACTTAATAATTATTCATTCAAAATACTAAAAATAATGTCAGAAAAGTGGTTGGGGTCATTTGTTTTTGCGGAAACTGTACCGCGAGAATGTAGTTAAGATTTTGTGATGGAGTTGAATTTAATCTTAGGGTTTCTCATATGGAGTCCAGGACAATTACCACTAAACCTACTAAACTTTCTTGTAAAATCATTAACACCAATTACTGATATCAGGTGAAAGCTGGCATTCCAATAGTCCATGCGCTTTGTAGCTGCAAGACGATCTAGATTCCAGATTCTATCAGCTTTTTGTAGAATTATTATATTATTAGTATCGCGTTATAAGTAAAATAGTTTAAATTTAATTTGTACATGGGTGAAGCTGAGATTACAACCGTCCATGCGCTTTGTAACTGCAAGACGAATCGGAGTTCAGTACGTCGCCTACATATAGATTTAATGTCGTTTCTTAAATAAGTGCGTTTTATTTATAATCATAAATAATACTTCTGTTATATGGTCCAGTTTTTCAACCATACGCTACCCTCTTCCCTCCACAACCACAATATTTGAACAACTAATTAAGAAAATGCCACCCTCTCGCGTGACAAATTGTTGGCGATATTTTACTCAATCTGACCTATGTAGATTGCGCTAGAGAAAAATATATTTTTTGCTTTAAATTATGAATGATCGTATATTACACGCACGAGCTTGAATGCCCTAAGTAAGAAATTTAATAAAGCATAATTGCTTTTGCGGAAGGAATGAATGATGAAGGATTATTTGAAAGCGAATGCTATGCATTGAAAAACCTAACCTCGACAAATAGTCTAACACGAATTGAAAAAGTGTTTTTAGTTGTTAAAACGTGAATATAATGGTCTTTTAAAGTTCAAAGTATATAAGAACGGGTGTTGACCCAGTGGTAGCTTTGCCGTCTCGAAGTCTAGAGATCCCCGGTTCTAATCCACACTCTGCCGCGACTTGATTCCTATTTTCAAGCCCCAGCCGCAAAGGTTTTATTGAAAATAGTATTTACAAAATAAAATACGTGCAAATATTATAAGATTACACAGATTTCGTTTCATTAAAAAAAAAAAAAAATGGCTTTTCATTATATTATTTGAGTCAAATTCAATAATAGGCCAAATAAGCAGTTCATAATGGAGTCCTGGTACCAACCCTAATGTATAAAAGCGAAGCGTGAAGTTGGAAAAAAAGAACGAAGATAGATTGAATGCTGTTGAAATACGATCTCTCAGGCAAATGTGTGGAAAAAACCATCTATGATGGGTGCCCTAATGTCAAAATAAGGGAAGAATGCAAGGCTGAGATAAGCATTATCGACAAATTTAAGAAAGGTCTTTTACGATGGTTCGGTCATGTGGGGCGAATGAATGATGAAAGAACGGCTAAAAGGATTTACGATGAGAGTGTGTCTGGAAGCATCCACAAAGATAAGGCCGAGAAAGACTTGGCATGATCAAGTACAACAAATACTTAAAGTGGGCATGTGAGAAGTCGGAATAATCGATGTGCTTGAATGAGAAGATGTATGAACGTGGAGGAAGCAAGGGAAGTGTGCCAGGACAGAGTGGTGTGGCGTTCCATCCTCTCTGTCTATATATGATGTTTAGTTTATTTATTTATTTATTTATTATATTAGTTAGTTCAATATAAGCTGAATTAGGTACACTTAATTCAAACAAGTATAATTACAATAATTTGGAGACCATTCCCAATTTTATGATTTTGATTTTGTTAATTGTACAGTATTTATAACTAAATAGATATTATTTTTTTTAATTCACCCCACGTCAACGCCCACTGTTGACAATCCGTCGGCAGTTTGCGTCAGAGCTGCGGCACGTGGACCTGACTCGGGAGGATGCGCGGGAACTGGCGGCCGATCGCTTGGCTTGTAGGCAGTTTGTGAAACCATAATGACGTTGATGTAATTAAATACATTTTTTTATTTAAACAACTAAATATATTTCATTTTAAATATTGAGGATTTGACAAACCATTTTTTTTCTTCATGTTTTGATAACACACAAAGATAAGTACGTTGTATGATAAAATTACAACATACAGGAAACTAAATATTCAGCATGTTTTGTTTTCGTGTGAGACCTTTTATAACAAAAGTGCTACAAACACTTTTATACGCACTTTTCGGTTTTGAAGATACCATTATTTTTATACTGCTAAAGTTTTGAGAAACAGCGAAACATTCTAGGAACGTAAAAGTAACACTTGTTCTTTTTATATTTGACTCTATAGTGTGTAGTTTTTATTTCAGTAGATTTTTTTTTCGATTTTTAGCATGAATTTTTTTTTGCATTAACAAACTATAAGTATCTAAATACATTATAACGTCAAAACATTGTTGTATGCTATGCATATTTTAATTAACTATAACTCTAAATATTCATATTCATAGCTGATTTGTCCATTATTGATACTTTCTGGTGATAGGTAGTTCAAACTCCAAAATTTATTCCCTACCCTCATCAATTTCCATTCCGATTTGTCACCTGCTTTCCAATACCGCATCAGTCTCGAAAATCCGCTCAGCGCAGCAACATTACTCTGACCTCGCAACATCCATCCTTCTCGCGAACTCCAATACCTGATCTTCCTTCGTTCTTTTTCATCAAAATCCCCTCGTCATATTCGCCATCCATCTCCAAGCTTCCCAGTAACCAATTCCCGAATCCCCCTCGGTGAATGTGAGTGTGCTGTGCCCCCTCGGTTTGTGTCCCGCCGCGCCGCGCCAGCTCAACGTGGTGTTTCCAGAGTATTCCAGGATCCTTCGCCCTTCCTGGTGGTCCTTCATCGTCATTTCCCGCCCTGTTGAGTCCAGCTCTGGTAAGTCCTTCCATATTCCGATCCTCGTTCGGACGAAGTTACTAGAGAGTCTCATCGTGGCGGAACTAATAGCTTTATTTCTGAAATAAAAACATCATACATTTTTTACCAGTTAACAGTTTAGAAAAATAAATTACCTTAATTGCATCTTTTAATTTCAAGGCATTTTAACTAAGTTTTGATGCAAGTAGAGCCTAAAATAGAAAAAATGTACATAGCCACTTCTATGGTTCTACGCATCAACTACCTATATATTCAGTACGACCAGTGCGCTTATGAGACTGGTGCTTTTAAAGCATCCGTTTGCGGACAATCCGTTTTTTACTATTTTTTTTACGAGAAATCCTCAATTTTTATTTTTTATTTTTCGCAGAAAATTTTCAATTATTATTCATTAGGAAAACCTTTTTTTTAAGAATTTAAAAAAATATAGGAAATTGTACTATTATTTTCATCGCTTTATAAGATAAGTATTCCTATTTCACTAATTTGGATATTTTTTTAACACATTCCTCGTTTACGGAATCCATTTTGAATATCCTTGACCCAGCGAATGTTTAATATTACGAATTCCCTTTGGCGAGACTTAATATGTAATTAAGGCTCATCTTCTGAATAATTAGATCTTAAATATTACCAAGGCCCATCATTTAATACTATTTTATGAGAACATTATTAAATTTGAAATCGTTATTGAATAACGTAAGGTTAGTTATATTAATAATTAAATATGATAAATAGATAGTACTGAAGTACATTATCGTTAAACCTTTAATAATATTTTAATATTATATAATACGTATGCTATAGATTTTCCGGTAAGAAGCATTGTAGCGTATGTTGGTTATTGCTACTTTTAAATGAATATTCGTTTACATTGTAGATAGAATTTTTGTTTGCATGTTTTAGATATTTATGGTATTATTAAAATGTTTTATAATTATAATTATAAGGCGCACTTTAAACGGGACAGAAAACTGTACAGTTTCTTGTTCAGAATACTGTACAGTCTGTCAAAATTTGTATATTTTTTAAGGGCGATTGTAAGGTAGTATCGAATATTTGCACACAGGAAATTATTATTTTAGCTAATAATTTTAAAGCTTGTTATTTGCTTTTTCGTTTTAAAAGCATTCAATATATCAATATCAACTTGAACGTTTACATAAAAAAATATTAACTGTCGTGTCAGCCAAACGTTGCGCCAAATTACTAACCGCACAAGAAACTGTACAGTTTTTGTCTTGCCTACATGTAAATTAAGGAAATCAGTACTAATAAAAAAAAAGTTATATGTCTTTGTTTCGAGACCTATGATTCTTGGGGATTTCCATATAAATTTTCTAAAATATATATGCTTACTAAGGTTAATTTCATAACACCTATTATTATCAAATTCCACCGTCTCGAAGCTCCAGCCTAACTTCAGCGTACGCTCACACTTTGACACCTGTTAAACTTGTGACGTAGATGTCTTGCGATGACGTAGATGCCTAGTGATGACGTGTAGTGTCACGTAGTGGGTCACAAGCTGTCAATAGGCAAGGTAGTATATTTCAAGTATATGTAGGATGCCACTTCTCTGAAATGCTTTTTCGAATACCTAAATCTTGAAACGTATAACTCTAGAAAATGCGGTGAGCGATTATATTTTCTTATATGATAAAGATATTTCATTCAATCTGTTAAATTTTCATTGAGATTCCTTTTTTCTAAATTGTGTTTTAGAACAAAATCACCAAAGCTTTATCTTCAATCCACTCCATAATGTTTTTCTCTAATCCAGTTGTTGGTCGCAACACAACGGCTACGGGTAGATAATTCTTTATTGTGTTTCCGCCCCTGAAGCCTTGGTACACTTTCCTCCCTTGAAGGCTCTGTCGATTTTACAACTAGTTAAGTTTTAAGAGTAAACTCTGGGGTGCTGTTTCAACCCCTTGCAACTCGTTTTAAGAATAAAGACCAGGGAGGCTTTATGGGGTTTTTCAATAAGTGATATTATTTAAAATTACTACTGATACTACTCTCTCTTATCCACACCCAATGGCGCATAGGGCGCTGCGTTAGTACACCAAGTGCTTGATGAAGTCAAGATGACCAGTCTTACTGAAGTACAAATGAAGTCAGATGATTCAGCGCCTGTCCTAAGTGTCATGTATGAAATATTTTTATGTAAAAGTCACATTCAAATTAATAGTTTACATTGGCCCCCAATGGGAAGCGAACCCGCTATCTCATGCCTGGCACCCAACGCGCTACCGCTACAGCACCAGTTGCTCAATCACAGATAACTATCGACGTAGTTAAAAACGTGCTAACCACGTGCTAGTCCTAACGATTTGACTGATCACAGTTCGATACCGTGGTATCGGTTCGGCGAACGCGTTCGCCGAGCCGAGCATAGCCGATCTGAGCCGAGCGGGGCCGATGCACGCGATATCGCGGCCGTACGTCAAACGTTAAATCAACGCGCTTGTCGGATTTTTTATTATGTCGACTGCTTTTCTCAATATTTGGCTTGCCGAAAACCGGCTAAATTATAATAAAGATTGAATGAATATATGTGCGAATAAGATATATCTCGGGAAATGGCTCGCGACTAGTATGCGCTCGTTTAATAATCCCGATCGATAACTTTTAACGCGTGTTCCATTGTGATCGCGAAAACGTTAAACATCCATGGGTAAGAAATCGTTATCACGTCGCTTATTACCGAGTCGGTAGTGATCTGTGATCGAGCAACAGGCGTACAAAAATTTGTGTCAGAAATCACGCGGCGTTTTGTTAAGGAATCAAGGTGAAGAATATTATAATATTTGTTTTTTTGCAAGATGACACCTCTTAATGGAAAACGTTATAGTACTTACCTTTCTCTTCTCTCTGGATCTAAGTTTACTTTCTTACAATTCCTTCCTTTATTCTTTCTATAGTTCTAGATCGCTCCTCCCTACAGACAATATGAAAACTTTTCACGGAGAAGCTTTTGTTATATATTAAAATCAAATCCCAATGCGAACAGCATTTTTAGGATAAAAGAGAAGCTTACGTTTCCTTAACATTGTATTTATGAAAGTGAATAAAGTGTTCTTAAACATACAATACAGAGCGTCTCTACTTAGCTGAAACATTAAAACTAAGATTGAAACTAGAATTACTTTGCTTGTTTGCTGTTTCAGTTTCATTGTAAAATAACATTATGTACTTAAAATCGATTTAAATCGTATGCTCAAAATACTATATGCTGATATTTATTTATTTAACTGAAAATACGAACTTTGTATTTATATTCACATTTTACAAATTATATAATTTTTTAACTTACTAAGAAACCTTTATCTATACATCTTTACCTGTTTCGAGATAGAAGCCATTTATTATGGTTTTAAATTATTTACTCGCACTTAATGATTTATTTTTACTTTCAAGTGTTTCACGAGCGAATTTTATAAAATATTATGTTTCTACTTAATAAAAATAATTTTAAAAAAAAAACATAAAACACATTGTGTAAAACTTTCTATAATCACCAATTTACGAAAAAAATGTATTGTAGTTGGGGCCGAAAGGAACTTAATTTGAAAAAAAATTAAACCATCCGCCTTAAAGGGATCTAATAAAAATCGTCAATTTTGGTTGACTTTTCCACGTTATGTATACGAGATTGAGAAGGTAAAACCCGATGAATAAACTTGTATTTTAAAAAGGAATAATTTACTAGCAGTATTCAGCTTTAAGAAAAAGCTTTTCAATCAACATTTCGACAATGTCGCAAAATATGTTTGCAAAGCTCGGTATTTCAGGGCCGGCCAATAAGCGAAACAGCTTTTCCTACCTCCATAAAGCATGCTGTCCAAAATAGCACTTCTGTACATCTGCGTTACATTCGTAATAAGGTCTGAATTAGTCCTACGGCCGACTGCCTTCGGCCGAAACGTTGTCCATTGTATTTACAACAAATAAAAACAACCACTTGTGAATAAATAACACGAGCTTTTAGAGTAATTAAAGAGACTTTGACAAATTAAAACTCTAACCGTATGTCTCTTTGCTTAACTAGAAGTTTGTCAGAGAAGGAAGAACATGATACGTAAATGCTGTTTTATTGATATACCAAATAATATAAATATGTTTGAATG